>JAHWFP010034694.1:24664-36075 GCA_023313725.1 Lithobius niger | reverse complement strand
GGTTAACTACAAATAAAACCCCATAAAGCCCTAGTTCTCTTCTCGAAGTAATGCTTTCAGTATACAGTTGCGTGGAGTTTTATTTGTACTTAATTATGTTTTTAGTTTTAGTTTTACTTTTCATTTGAAAACGACTTCGAACTGCAAGGCGAAACGTCACGAAATTGACTCCTTTCGCATTGAATGGCTTCTTATTGCGATTCCTTAACAATGTTCGTGATGTTATTTTCTCTGCTTCGTGAAACACTGTAAAGTGGCTTCTAATGCAAAGGAGGTGTTGCCGCAAAGTTGCACCACTACCAAGTATACAATAACTGCTAATGCACGGCAAAAGAAACCGCACTATCGCAACACTCTGCCTGGCACAACAATTATTGACTCACTAGAGGAAGCCCGTGCTATGCACAGGGCCGGTCATGAATTAAGTTTACGGACACATTTCCCGGAACATTTTTCTGGCACTCTTCCCGACGACTTGTCAGATTGATCGATCACTCATGCCTGCCCCCTGTTTGCATGCAGGTAGAATGGGAGAGCGCATTTACAATGCGGGCGCGAGGAGGGGAGAAGTGATTGTTCGGCCCGACGACTTGTCAGATTGAACCTTAATTGAGTTGATCGACCACTCATGCCTGCCTCCTGTTTCCATGCAGGTAGAGTGGGAGAGTGCACTTTCAATGCGGGAGTGAGGAGGGGAGAAGTGATTTTCCTTTTAGCCTTCCCTTTCCCTTTATCCTTCCTTTTAGCCGGCCTCCAAAGGAATTATTACATAGATAACTTTCGTCTTTCTTCTTTTTTTTTTTACGTTTTCATGGTTGCACACTTGTATCAACAGCGATTCCTGGAGTTGCTCCAACAGTTTCGAGTTATCGCGATCAGAAACAAAAGTCAGAACCCGTTAAGTTTTAGCCAATCAAAGTAGTGATATCAGAGAAAAAAATGGCTACCACCAAGTTTGCGTCACGGCATACCAAGCCTAAGAAATTAATGTACTGATCAAAAACTGTTCACCTTAGAAAGTAGTGATATCCACCCCCGCCAACAAACACCCAGCAAGCTAATTCCACCGAGTATTCGATCAAAGGTTAATTGAAAAACCTGACCGGTGTTATTATCGGTAGCAATCAAATTTTTATCAAATCAAATCAAATTCGCAGTCAACGTAACTGAATACCGAATTTAAACCAGATTAGTTGCAAAAAATTTTTTATTTGCGCCGCACAACACTTTATACTTACTTCCGTAACAGAAAAATCAGAAAATCAATGAGTTTTCACATCCTTTTATCACCAAGAAGCAGGTGTTGCATTTCATTGAGAGACAGCTAATGCTGTCAGAGCGCAAAGATCACGTACAGCAACAAATTCTAGGCTGCTTTGCCACACATTTATTTACCCACATCACTGTCAAATTCGCAAAAACCACTAATCCGTAGCAATCGTTAATGTACCATTACTGGTTTTTTGTTTTGTTATTTAAGTTTAGGGAGCCGAACCCAAACCGGGTGGTCTGCCTTCTCCCCCCTTCTCCTTCCCCCAATAGCCAGTAGCCGCCAATATAACAATGACGGATTGAAATAACGAGTTTCTGACAATAAGGTCTGACAGTGACTTGGCAGGCGGACCACTAGCGTGGTTCACGATAACAACAAAACAATACCTTACGATTGACGAATAACAATTCTTCAGGTCCTCATATTTGAAGGGGGACAAAACCAAAAAGCAACCTTCGTTCGCAAATTTCAAGTCACAACTACCCGACTGCGTGTTTACCTGAGTTCCTCTTTCGATTCTTTGATCTCAAAAAGGCAGAGAAAGACGTCCCCGCAACCTTCATGTCCCAAATACGGAACAACACGTTCGTCTTCCTCTCCCCCTCTCCCCCCCCAACGATTTCAGACCCAGCTATACAGAATCCTTGTTGTCAGTATTCACTTATAATTAATAGGCTTGTAAGCTCATCCAGGTTCACTGCCAGACTACGGTCACCGTAATTTTTAGTATTTTTCCGTCGAGGGGGGGGCCCCCATACGGCGCCGCCTGCGTCAGTGCGCGCGCCATACCAAACAGCTTGAAACCAAACATGGACTCAAACGCGCCGCTAACAACGATAAAACACTGTTCGGGGGTTGACAAAAAAATGGCCGTGGAAATAAAA
Organism: Lithobius niger; assembly: GCA_023313725.1. NCBI lineage: Eukaryota > Metazoa > Arthropoda > Chilopoda > Lithobiomorpha > Lithobiidae > Lithobius > Lithobius niger. The sequence goes on along the minus strand of JAHWFP010034694.1, from coordinate 33,918 downwards.
AAGCATGTCAACACGATTTTAATTCGAGGTCAACCGTCTTGATTTAGTAACCCGTTTTGAAAGAATGTATTCGAATGTCGTAATGGAAAATATATTAAAGTTTTTCGGTGGAACTGATATGACGCACTTGCTCGTGTTTGTTTGTTTAACAGAAGTTGAGTAATTTAGAAGTAAAAAAAAAAGCAAAAAAAAAAAAAAGGCCAAAGGATTATATCTGTTACATCTATAACGAAAAACTTACCGGTTTGGTTTAGTATATAGTCGAAAAAAAAATGTTAAAACTTGCTTTTGAAAATCCGTATGACGTACTCGTTCGTATGTGTTTCTTGAATTTTGAGTACGCACATTTTCCCATAATTTCGAAAAAAAATTGTTAATTTCTATAAAATTATTATTATTTTAGTAATAATCACTTAAACAAAGAATACCCTATGAATTCTTGCTTGTATTGTCTGGTATATTACTGTAACTAGCGAAAAAAAAAAACGAAAAAACAAGAAGGGTTCTGAAGTAGACACTTGGGGTACGCTACACTTCCACGTAGGTATTTTTACGACATAAATGGAAATTGTAAATCTTTGTTTTAGGAAATGGATATAATTCTCGTTTGAGAATTTGACAGGACTATTAAGACGTAGGCTTGTCTAATTTCCACATTCTGAACAAAAGAAATTACTTAAACATTTGATTTTAAACATTCCAGTTTAATATTCCACATCAGTGCATTACGAAACTTCAGCGGAATGAATTGACAGTTGGTTAGCTTAAACTATGTAAGACATAACCGCAAATAAGTCAAAAAATACCTCCACAATCTTATACGCAGTGCCAATACTATACTTTGTTCCACATTATGTTTTCAGAAAACTGACTGTTTGACGCCACGTTTTCTTCTAGTACGAGTGCAAAAAATCCGTAAACATCCCATTCGTAAACTCTAATAGTAACTATGTTGAGTCTACAAGTGTGATTTCCACATGTTTTTGCACTGTTAGTGCAAGGAAACGAGTCGTCATCTAGTCAGTTTTCTGAAAACATAATGTGGAACAAACTATAGGGATGAGTCGGTTTCATTTTTTTGACTTCGGTTTCGGTTACCGATCCATCCCTAGCCAATACTAAGGCGTATTATTTATGTCAGGTCGAAGTTAAACGGCCGAGCTGTACGAAGCAGTAGCGTGCACAGACCACCTACAGGGCAGGGGCAACTTTTGTAAAAGGGCACGCTGAGGTTTTTTTCCTGGAAACCTTATTTTTTTTTGCTGGTCAGTCTTTTTTTTTACTCTTTTTTTTGTAAGCTTGTCTCTTTTGTTTACCCTTTTATGGCCCTTTCTGCCCCTTCCAGGCCTTCTTTTTGCCCTGTTTAGGCCTTTAGGCCCTTTCCCTGGATGCGGGACCAGCGTTTATCAGTTCAGAAAACCAAAATAAGGCATATTTTTTTTAAAGAAGGGGAAAAAAGGGCATTTTTTTCCACAAAAAAAAGTCGGGCCCCCCCCCTGCCCCCACTCCTGTGCACGCCAGTTCTGTTGGTGCGCACTATTTTTGGAATGAGGAATACAGTCTGATGGAAAATTCAAACAAAAGTCAAAAACTAAAAAAAGCAATAGAAAAATAAAAACAAGAATGGTCCTAAAACTGACCCCTGCGGCACACCACTAGTACAGTGCTGCCTACTGACGTCCGCCTTGGATTCCACCACGTGAACCCGATACGTTTCCTAATTACATCCAGAACTTACTTCCGTTTGACCCTCTATATTCCATTTAACTTCAATCCGCCATTGACGTAACAGAGAAATCAAAACAAATATGGCGGTGCCATATTTGTTTTGGTTTCTCAAGTTACCTCGAGTCACTCTTTAACCTGGTTTCCCTTTCTCAACGACCCGTTTGTTAACAGAAAGAAAAAACGATAACGAACGTTGATGGTACCATGGCGTCTGTGAGTTATTGCTTTACGTTACAATGTTGACACAACATTGTTTTTATGAAGCTTCCAGCTTATTGTCTACCGCTGATCTCTGAACTCATTCCGAGAGGTGTCAAAGTGTTCACGACCTCATTTCGCACGCTTTGTTCTGACTACAAAGACGACTAGAAACCATTTGGTAATTATTATCTTGCCCGTTTTAGTTTCATCACGTGCGTAATGTGGTCGTAACGTAATAACATAACTTCCTACGTGTTGGCATGGGCGCAAAAAATGTAACGTTAGTTACTCTTGAGGTGAAGCGCGACTGTTTGCTGTGGCCATTAGACACTTGAGCTACTGCAGCAAACAGAAGGCACGTGAGTGGGGAAAAAGGTCGAGGCGGAAAAGCCGTGGAAAAACGCAGTGGAAAGAAAAAGAGCGAAGGGGGGAAAAAAGCTGTACGGGAAGAACTGAGGAAAACAATTGTGGAAAGAAACAAGACGAAGGGGAAAAAAAGTTATGGGGGAAAATACTGAAGAAAAAAATTGTGGAAAGAAACAAGGGAAGGGGGAAAAGGTTGTGGTGGAAAGAACTGAAGAAAAAAATTGTGGAAAGAAAGAAGGTGAAGGAGAAAAATGCTGTGGGGGAAGAACTGAGGGGAAAAAATTGTGGAAAGAAACAAGGCGAAGTAGGGAAAAGTTGTGGGGGAAGAACTGAGGGAAAAAAATGTGGAAAGAAATAAGGCGAAGGGGGAAAATGTTGTGGGGGAAGGAATTGAAGAAAAAATTGTGGAAAGAAACAAGGTGAAGGGGAAAAATGCTGTGGGGGAAGAACTGAGGGGAAAACTGTGGAAAAAAACTAGGCGAAGGGGGAAAATTATGGGGGAAAGAACTGACAGAAAAAATTGTGGAACGAAACAAGGCGAAGGGGGAAAAAAGTTGTGGGGGAACAACCGAGGGAACAAACAGCGGGTGTGGGGGAAAGAACTGAAGAAAAAATTGTGGAAAGAAACAAGGTGAAGGGGAAAATGCTGTGGGGGAAGAACTGAAGGAAAAAATTGTGGAAAGAAACAAGGCGAAGGGGGGATAAAGTTGTGGGGGAAAGAACTGAAGAAAAAAATTGTGGAAAGAAACAAGGTGAAGGGGGAAAATGATGTGGGGGAAGAACTGTGGGAAAAATTGTGGAAAGAAACAAGGCGAAGGGGGGAAAAATGCTGTGGAGGAAGAACTGACGGAAATAATTGTGGAAAGAAACAAGGCGAAGGGGGAAAGTCTTTAATAACGCTTTTACCTCAGGCATTAAGGCAATTCCTGTGTTTTTCCCGTGGTTTCTGTAAGGCTACCCCTCCCTCTTCTCTATTTTACTGCAAAGTCTCGTTTCGTGTCGAGTTTCAACTAGTCTCAGTGAAGCGAATGCAGGAATTAAGAATTCGAACTCGTCCTAGTTTCAGGTTTTCCTACACCGCAACGCATTTGCTGACTGAGCCATCATTACAAAAAAATGCACGATTTTCAAAAATCTGTTTACAAGTTTCGTAGTTCAAAATTTGGTCAAATCAAGCGCTGTAAATCCATCAATCAAGCAGCGAAAAAGGGTTTAAAATGGTCCAATACTTTCTCTAAAGGATGTCCTTGTATGCTCATGCTTGTATCTGACAACGGCGTCTTCTTCAATATATAGCAGCCGAAAATTCATGCAAAATTATTCTTCGACACGCTTCAATTTTTTTTTTTTTACAGCTGAAGGAGTTTTCGAGTATTCCAAATACGGAACGTGAGATAAAAACTGTCATTACTTTCACGGTGGAAGTTCCAGAAATGAAATTACGCTTTCAGGTCTGTAATTTTAGCATTGTCACCGCCAGAAATACCGGGTATGACGCCGTCTCGCCCTGTGTTTAAAGATGTAACAAATTTGTCCAGCTTTTCCATATTTGTCGAAATTTATTCCTTTCACACCCCGACAATTATTTAAAAACATACAATTAAAAACAAATCCGCTGATGCCGGTAATTCGACTGTGAGTATTTATTCTTAGAAATGGACGTGATGGGGTGGCAACCTTGAAAAAGCCGCCTATATTTAAATTGCTCCATAGACAAAAGTGTCCGTTGACACATAGCAACGAACACGAATCGTTGTAAATTATGCAGGAGCACGGTTTCCTAAAATCTAAACTGCTTGACAAAGAAAGCGCATGGCCACAACATGCGAAAAACGTCATCAAAAACTTACAAAAGCTCCCGCTAAGCGCGCTTATAGGCACATCCTATAAACTGTTCTCAGAACACTGATTGGTGTTAGCGGCACCCACAAAAACGCGGTGGTCTTCTCATTATTAGATTTTTCAGTGATGCAGAACTGAAACGAATATTATTTTACGGTAACGGTAAAAATCCTTGACGTCTTCGGACGATTTACTGCTGCGTGAAAGGATTGTTTAAATCAACATACCGCCTGCCTTATAACATTCCGCCTGCCTCACAACACCCACGCCACGATCACATCCGCGTATTTACCGCAGCTAAGGTCAACTGAGACGGTAGCTTCGTTCCTCGCAATGAAAATCATAGCGACTGTCTCAGTTGGCATTGCGCCTAATACTCCAGCCAGCGTGAACCCATTGATCGTGTCGTCAAAAACCGGAATGATTCTCGTATTTTAAAATCACAATTTATAGTTTTCTAGACTAGTGTCTTATAATTTTGCTTCGGCGATCTATTGGAATAATTAATTTGAAGTTTTACCGCATTAGTCTATTAGATTGTAGATGTCATGGTAATTATTAGAAAATTAGTACACACAGAGATGAAACGTCATGATTATTGTACGCGCGCGTTGCATCATTTAGTGAAGGGTCGTTCTTAAATATAGTTAAGAATATTCAACAGAAAATCTCCTAGACGCCACATTTTAAAACGGTTTTTTAGCAAAGGAAAGACTAACGGTAAGTAAATAGACCTTTGGGGGCCGTACTTGATGTGGAGGATCGAGAAAAATGGCGCTGGGAGGTATGTCCCTTTAATACATTTTTAATAAGAATAGAAAGTACCATAGTGCAATAAACCGTACAATAAACAAATGTCTTGAGCCATCGTGTGTTTGAATTTAACGAAATTTACCCTCATAAGCCTTTATTTCGAAGTCTAATGCAAAAAGAAATAGGCAGCATCAAGCCAGTTGTTAAAGGGATATACCTCCCAGCACCATTACAAGATTACAAGATGTATGACAAGATTTAGATTAGGGGTTTGAATAACATCTCTGTAATGTGTGGTGCAGTGGCAACCCGGACCACTGCACTGTGACTGAGGTTGGCGCTAATGACCAAGTTGTCGACGCGCCATTAAGCCTCAATCCCCCCCCCCCCCATTTTGCTCGATCCACGACATCAAGTATGGCTCCAAAGGTATATTTCCTTACCGTTAGTCAATCCCTTGGTAAAAATCCGTTTTAAAATGTGGCGTCTAGGAGATTTTCTGTTGACTAATTATTGTTAACTTTATTTACTGTGTTCCGTAGTATGTGATCCTTCGCGCGCTTACAATAATCGTGACGTTCGTACTCGGCTTTGCCATGGTTGTTTTTTTCGGTCGGTGTTGCCTGAACGTTGACTGCGACAGGCAATTTTTCTTCCTGTAAGTTTCCCTTTTCTTCCCATCTTCTACCTCACCTTATTCCCCCTTTCGTCCCATCATCTCTCAAAAATTGCTTTGGTTTTCGTCATATGCAGACGCATTGCGCCCCCCCCCCCCCCCTCCATCTCACCTTGCCAATCTCTTTATTTTGTAAAGAGTAGGCCTAGCAGAAGCATTGCCCCACACACGGTCATTCCCCGTTCAGGGCCCTCCCCCCATTCGGGCCTCCCCCCACTCCCAATTCATCGCTTTGGCCGGAACGATCCGTACCGTGTCAGAAAAAAATGTCCTTCGTGCATGACGTCATTTAACACTTGCCGCTGAGTAACTGCCCTTCATGCGTGACGTCATTTAAGACTTACTGCTGAGAAGACCGCGCAGAGCAAATTGTTAGTCGAGGCAACAATGTGCCCATTTCAACTTCTGAGAGGTTAGAGGTTCTTCTTCGTCGTCGTATTTGCTATGAGACTTTGTCTTATAAGGCCGCTAAAAATAAATTAAGTGGTTCTCGGAAGCACACGCATGGGTTTTTTTTCATCACGCACGAAACGTTTTTTATGACATTATCTAAAAAATATATATATATATATTCCGATCACGCATCAGCACTTTCCGCAAACATTTTCTGGAGCCGATGACTACATCACCTCTGCTCCATTCACATGATCGCCTCGAAACGAATCTAAGGGTAGTTCAGAGGCATGTCACAACTAAAAACTTCAATCTAAAAAATGACTTTTATCAAATGTGCAACTTTTGCAAGTTGATCCGGGCATTAAACCATAGATATTGTACTCCACAACAAAATATGCGCTACTGGTTTCATTTTGTGTGGTAAGAAAAAAAAAACCATCATTGCCCGCATCTGAAAAATCGAGAATAAAACGTAAAATGAACACCGCCCGCTCGCATCAATTTTTTTAGTGAACCACTCCCGAAACCACTTAATTAATTTGTAGTGGCCTAATGTAAATAAAGATGGCGGATTTAACCAAAACCGGAAGACGCCAAGCTGGTAAAGTAGCGAATAACCGTGCGTTTCTTTTCCATCTAGCAGTTTAGCGAAAGAAGAGTATGGTTCACAATTAACGTCAGAATGCCGGACAATAAACGGGATTGGGTTTATGCATATTGCGCCATGCTGACGTTGACTTTGCACCATACTCGTGTTTAGCTAAATTGCTAGATGGAAAAGAAACACACGGTAACACAGCCAGCCATAAAATTATATTTATTAATTTCGATTACCATTAAAACATAGACGATAACGGTCTTTCAGCGATTTGAACGATTACGAAAATCGCCTGAAGATGGCAGCAGCCATTTTTTTTTTTTTTTTGTAGCACGATTTGTGTGCGGGCTACTAATCCGCACAAGAGTGCCGTTTCTTTTGGTTGGTCTTCAAGCGGTAGCGTTTAGCAAACTGCTGCAGGCGCTGCAGCAATACGTACTCCAAGAAAGAGAAATGCACGGATACCGTCAAACACTCTTCCTCCTAGCGGAACTCTCTGGAAGCTCCTCGTAAAACTATACACGCTAACCCAAGGTACGCAATAGTTTGTCGAGAGATGGCGGCTAAAACATTTTTTTAAAGCAGAAATCGTTACTTTGTCAAGTCCTGACATAGTTCGTCTCAAGCTGCGTAAAAGGCCAACATTTTAAACTGTATTGGGGGGGGGGGGGGAATTCTAGGCCGCAAGCGAATCAGTCAAAATTAAAATATGTCAAATCCCGCAACACCTCTGTCGGCCGATTTAGTCGGTAATTACATTAATTAAACACGCAAGTGGACTGTAATTACGAATGCAACGGGCGCCAAAGTCGAATTTAGCCCCTAGGAAATTTAAACCAAAAAAAAAAAAGAAAGAAATGAATTCAGTCCGTCAAGATAAAAGTTGGAAGAGGCGTTCGAGGTTGATGTCTTAGACAAGTAGGAAATTTCGTAGTGATACGTCAGTTGATAAACGGACAACATGAAGAGGTTTCTATACATGTTTCCTGTTCGTTCGTAACCCACTAACCAGAACCAGCAAATTACAGTACAGGAAAAAAATTAGCTAAAATATGTACCAAGAATAAAAATACTTTCCCCAATTCCAAAATAAGAGTAACTAGCTGTTTCAGCCCGACTAGGCACGGAAGCCATGTTGTCACCCCGACCCGTTTGTTGTCGCACTGGCACGTGGATAAGTTGTCATAATGCTCGCTATACCTGTTAATCATCATGGTCACTGATACCTCGCCGTAATATTTCGTTTGTAACTGGTTGTTACTACGTAATCGACAATACCCGCCACATTACCGACCGCTCGCCCTTTTTCATTGCTGCCGTGAAAAGAATGAACGTGATCACCTTTTCTCCAATGCTACCATGTAAAGAATGGAAGCGCTTACCCTTTTTCATAGAGATACATACGATAGATACGATAGGCTGGATAAAATATACAGATAAGATAAAATAAGATAGATAGATAGATATAGATTCAACAACAACAAGCTGTAACTGTATACAGCCTACTAAACAACAATGATAGAAATCGGCTGTTATTCAACAACAGTTCACTGCAGCCAGATGATTCGACATAGTATTTCACAACGATTCTATAGCCTTTTACTCAAAATGTTAGAACTGACTATTATTCAAGAACGAAAGTAGTCAATGGGGGGATGTATTTTGACCTGGGGAGGTAGTTCTTCACGTTTTGGGCGTTAAGCCTATTTTTAGGCCTATTTCCTTTTTTGGGCCTGTTTCAATTTCACTATTCAGTAGTCAATTTTCGCTCAAATTCAATCCGTTAACATTCGGAATTTTGGACGGGTTTTCAACTAGTACTATGAGAATTAGTTAATTAATAATAATGACCTGTATAGCCAATGATTACTCAACAACAACTAGCAGTACAATATGAAACAGTGAGGTAGCCATATTAAACAGGAACAATTAGCACTCGACAACAACACTAACCGAAGTCATAATTATTCAACAACAATTACACCAAGCATATTTACTATCTGTTTTTTGTTGTTGTTGGTAATTCCCATTATTATGCTCATTATTTTAAATCCTCATTAATAATCGAATAAAGACGACCTCAGTACTTCCTGAAGCTGACAAGCAGTAAAGTCGTCATCTTTTTATGCTGTCCCGCAGCCGTCCCTTCCGTGACATCGGTCATCAACTTAAAAGGACCGAAAAAAGAAAAAGGGAAAAAAAACCCTCAGTCACATCATGATTACATTATGTCGCCGACAATTAAATGAGCGGTGCGGCTTTGTTCTCATGACCACAGACCCCAAACTAGGATGCTTAGGCCTAAACGTTAAGCCTATTTTTTTTTTGTCGGCTTGGCTCGCTTAAGTTTACGTCCACAATGAATCGTGTGGCTGGTAAACCCTTATGTGATAAGATCAACCCTCCAGGGTTTCTGAGCAATTGTGCTTAGGCGGAAAAAAAAATATAAAAATAAAAATGGCTGTCAGATACGTTGATAGGCCGATCGCAGCGGGCGATCAAAAATAGCAACGCCATTATGGCAGACGCTGAGCAGGCTGATTGGACAATGATCTATATAATAGGCGAGATGGAGTCCTGCTGGTAATAGTAAAGATCAGTGGTGCTAATTAGAAGCATTGCGCAAAGATGGCGTAATCGAAAAGGCTAAAAAAAAGTGGCAAGTAAAGGTGTTGAAGTTAGCAGGAATCTGAA
>JAHWFP010034694.1:266-18647 GCA_023313725.1 Lithobius niger | reverse complement strand
GAAATCCCTTAGAATAATACCAACGGAACTCAAACTGCCAATAACAATCTACCTCTTCCCCAACGTCACATCCCACACACCCGTAAAACGAAAGACAGGACAGGTACTGGAAAACGAAATCGAAAGTCTACTTGGCATGTGTCCAAAGCACATGTCCTACAATTTAACAACTTGTAAGTAGGAACGTTGATACCGTAATTGCTACCCGTGTTGGCGTCCTACGCTGCTTAAAATATTCACATGACAAACTCCGCCATACGGGAGGGCGTGATCCACGTATGGCGTGGGTGCTGTGGCTAATGGTATGTCTGGGTTACTCAACCCTTTGATTACCAAACAATGAAACGGAGTGACATAGAGACAGCAAGGGAGATTGAGATGGGCATGGGATAATTCCGTGGGTTTTTCCAATGGTATCATGACCAGATGACAGGCCAACTTGATTACTGACAGCCTGGGTAAATAGAGTAGAAAAGCTCGATTTTTCTGGGTGTTTACATAATGCAGAGTTGGATTTTAAACTAAGGATGCCACCATTACATTTGACATACAAGAGAGGAGTTGTAATTTCTTCATAGTGAAAGAAGAGCCCAAAAATGTTGCCCTCACTTGGTTCAATAAAAAGGGACCCGTAAAAGCAAAGATGAATATAAGTTCATCATTGAGGAAGATGGTCTTTGGAATTGAAATTGATCCCATTGAAATGGTTGATGAAGCAGAATGGAAGTGCGTTACGGCACCACTTTTTCACTGGGACAGACCTCGTCGAGTGAGCCATCATTATGCCCTTACTTTTCATTCGATTGACGTGTTCGGGATTCGAACTGGTGACCTGGTCATCACCAGAATTACTGCCGAATCACCTTTCCCAATACAACTCGTAATTGTCCACGCCGACGAAAGTCAAGTTAATCACGGTGACATACTGTACGTTATTTCTAGCGTGTGATTTTCGCCGATGGCTTATTTCTAACTAACCGTTATAATGGGTAGGGGGATGAATGCTGAATGAGTGAGCAAACCAAACGAAAATCAGAGTGTGTTCGCCAGTGTGTGCCAAAAATGGGATTGAAGAAACTTAAGCATGTGAAACATGGTTACAATAAACCAAACCGTCTTAATTTTACTAATGTAACGGCTTATTGGGGTACGGCAAATGTGAAAATTACCATTGTGCACATTTATAGACATTCATCCAGAGGGAAAACAGGTACAGATGAAGGTAAGCCGGTGTGACCTATTGTACGTTCACAGTCCTGTGAAAGTTGTGATATACACCCAAACACAAAACTCGTATAAAAGCGCCGCCAAGTTTCCAAAAAGGGTCAGCCTTCGAAGGTTCAATCAACCAGGAAATACCGCCAAGGTTAATTTTATTAGACAAGTTAATCGCACCGACTAATACTTTGGACGTTAAATGAAAACTTGAAGATTGCTACCCGCCAGTGGCAATGTTAAAGTTTTCATTTAACTTTCGAACTATTAGCCAATGCGATTAAGTTGGCTAATAGGATTAGCCTTGGCGACTTTTTCCTGGTTGAAAGATATCACTGCCTCCGAAAGACGACCGTTTTTGGAAACTTGGCGGCTTCATTTATACCAGTTTTGGTTTTGGGTGGATGTTATTTAGAGCGATTTATGTTTATTTATTTAATTATTATTAAGCTTTATTAACCGAGCCACTGTGGCTTTCCGTGTCGTCATCCCGGACCACACTAAACCCTCCAGATTATGTTTGACACCGGTGGTTCGACCAGCTCAGCAATATGGCGTATACAAGACCAACAAACACCGTCGTTCCGAGATTATGTGAGGTGAATATTAAGCAAGCCACGTCCGTTCAATGCACATAGCTGGGGGCAAGCACGTAGGTATAGCCACATAAAAAGGGCATGAGAATGAGTCTTGAAGCATCATGGGGTCTGCAAATACGGCTCAAGAGCAAATCTTAAATAAATTTACACTTACACTTTCGAGCGTTTATCAGCCGTTGTTGCCTTTTTCGCAAAGAGCGTTCAACCTAAGACTACATAGCGTAGTTTTGCATGATCTAAAGTCTCATGGAGTACGTACATAGTGTGGTCAGAGAAAGACAGCCGTTGACGTCCATATGTGCAAAGCATGGCTTGTTTTCAGTGGTGGCTGCTTAGTGGTGTTGGTTGAGCGAGGTGGGTAAGTAGGGGCAGTGCACAACGTAGCAACTTGAAGAAGCTGACCTTACCGGTAAAGTCCTTGTAAAGTTTGCTATAGTGTAAATGATTACCCGGTTCTTTCAGCTGGTATCGGTTTTGGGTTTACCGACTCGTACCGAAAAAGTCATTAATGGAAATTCGTAAGCCACCAGAGAAAATTAACATAATAATAATGTTTTATCCCAAGTTGTGATAAAGTATTGGAAGGTGGTTACTTACTAACGTCAGTCCTATCGTCTAAAATATCCTGAAGTTTGAACAGAAATAAAATGGAATAATTTGGGGAAGACAAATTCTGGTCTCCTTTAAAAATGTCCTTAAAATGTTGCTCTTGTAACATAACCTTGAAACAAGCAACAGTAAGTACATGCTGAAACGGATTCCTCCGGAAGAGAGTTCCAAACGGCCATGGCTCTCCCTGCAAAGAAGCTCCGCCTGCAATCTACTATAACGACATGGGTAGCAAGCTTGAATGAGTGTCCTTCTAGTTGATCTTCTGTTAGCAAAACCGAAAAAATAGGTCTACAGATAAACACCGCAAAGGATCTTGAATGTTAGAATCAGGTCCGATGAAATCTTCGCAGTTCAAGAGTCTGTACCTACTCATGACAAGCGCTCATTAAGCCAAGTCTCATAATCCCGGAAGGCCTTTGTTTCTGTAGGAATTGGTTCTTTAGCAGTCACGATTTCCACGACTGCACACATTCCACCATACGACGTCACAGACGGGTATCTAGCTTGCACTGCAACCAAGGCAACCAAGTTCTGGATATCGCACTGTGATGAATGGCTAGCTTCTATTACCTACGAAATCATTGCATGAATTCCGATTTCAGGATGCATTTATGCAGATAGAATCAAATCGTGAGTTAGTCTGCACTCTTAACTCATAAACGCAGCCTGAAATCATTTACAAAGGCCGATTCGGCAAACGCACTAGAGATATTGGCACCTTGTAAATTGCAGACAGGAATTTATAGCTGTTCAAGCGGACAGCCCTTTTAATTCTCACTGTGGATCAACAGCAACAATATGGCTGATAGATAATATCGATTTTCTCTCAGGCTATTGATACACAAACGTATGCAGGAAACGGAAAAAGGGGGGTTTCAAGTCGCTGTTAATTTGTCTAATAAGATGTACGACTAGCTGTCGTAACTCAGATCTGCTGACTGCTCAATACATATTGATAAGATCTGACACGTCGAAAACGGCGTTCATGCGGGCTTGTTTATGGTCCGATGAATACATTAGCGAATGAGTTCAGGTGTTGAAAGCGGCAATAAGTTAAGTTCTGCAAGTATTATTGCCAAGCTCAAGAGAAAAATAACGTTCTGGTTTTAGTGAGTTCGCGAACCAGATAGGATCACCGCAACCCGAGTACTTCAGTAACCAGCCATGTTAGTCATGAATGATCTACAATTAAAACAAATAAATAATTAAAACAAAACTAACAGGTTTCGTAGAGTTCATATCTTTACCGTATTTCCTGCGTTTCTTGAAACATACCTTATGTTTTCATCTCTTTTTTTTTCCGCATTTGTGGACTAGTGGCTCCCTACTTTTTTTAAAAGAGGTCTTATGACAACACCAACCAAACTGGTTGAGATTGTAACCATAAGCTAAAAATTGTTGCATTGCGTACTTCTAGCTCTATTAAAAAATAAAAATTGACTTTAAAAATTCCTTATTTGTAGCTACTTTCTGCCAAACAGTCTTTTATTTTTCCTTATTATTGTTATGAAAAATTCATTATTGACTACTTTTTTTTGTATAAACCCTCAACGACGCTTGAACTCACGTTTTTAGACACATAATAAGAGCGCTATGTACATAAAGATACCACACCTTACCTCTTCCAAGCCTACGCTGGGCCCTGGCGGTAGCTGCGGCTACTAATACCTCTGGTAATGCTTTGCCTTCGTGCTGCTTCGAACACAAACGCATTAGCAGAGGTGTTAGTGGCCGTTACTACCACCAGGTCCCAGCGTAGGCTAGGATGAGGTAAAGTGCGATATCTCGTTAACTTTCTCATCTATGGTCGCTATTTCATTTTCTTTAGGCCTAACCATGGTGGTTAAACCATTCGCAGCCCGATCTACAACAATATTAGGGGAGGTACACAAAATGGCCGCCATGACTCGCCGATTTCTTCGAGGACCGTTCGGGAATCGGGGGCCAAGCATATTTTTAAAACAATAATTATAATTTTAACGTAGATATGCGTGACACATTTTTTATTATCTATAAAAGTATTTTTAAATAGATTTTTAAAGTTATAGCCTATATGGCCACAGTTAAGCTGTTTCTCAGCGCATGGGGAACAAAATGCGAACCGTTCGTGCATCCAAAAAGTGTCGCCCTCACCTGACAGAAAGTGGCAACGGAACAAATCAAACGCATCAGTGGTGCCTTCGGTAGCCATATTGTCCAATCCAGTCGCGTATGATATTTTTTCATACAAGATCCGGCCAGTAGGTAGTACAGCCCTGGCCTTAACGCATGAAAAATTTGGTAAAACTGGCTTTTTAATCCATTGTAGACTTGTGATTTAATTTACTTGCTATCGGAGTTTCAAAAGTCAAATGCTGTAAAAAATGGAAAAGATTTATACCAATAGATGGCCGAATAAAAATTGTAAAATACTTACGTAAAAAAATTGTACAGTGTTATAGTAAAAAAACAAACCCAGCCCGTAAAATTTCTCAAATTTTCAAAGCGGTCGCGCATGCGCATTTGAACCGTACGCAAACAAACGGCCATTAGAGGTTTAATTATTTATTATGAACGTCGTCAAGAGTACTACGATTCCATATAATAAACATAAAATCATAAAGTGTCTACTTAAAGATCTTTTGTGCCAACGGACAGCTTTATCCACAAATTTACCTAAATGTTCTTAAATAAAAGTCAAAGTTGAAAAAAAAAACATCTTAGTGTGTGTCTACAATGAAAACAAAAAGAAAATCAGATTCGTTTTCTCCCAGACTGTCATTTCAGCTTACAAAATCCAGAAGGTAAAGCGTTGTATTTATCCGTATACGAAAAAAAAATACGACGCTTCCACACAAAGTGTTTTCTCATCCTAAATCGGCTACTATTCGTGCTTGACCCATGTAATTTAAAACACTGCCTGGAGACATTAATTTTTGATTCGCTATAAAACCTTGTAATTTGCAGCTATAACGCTCCGATTCATGTCTCATGTTAACCGTATCGCGTCGTAAGTTTAAATCGAAATCCCGTTTTTATTTAGTAGAGGGATAGCACTAAAAGAAAATGTATCTGAAATGTGATAATGACGAAATCTGACTTAATGGCTTTTATGGCCACATTGTTATTTGCTGAGACGATTGAAGACGAAAACAGCATCTGATTGTCACATTTATTTTTTTTTTTACGCTTTTGCAATATTTAATTAGGAATTCGAAACCTACAGATCATTGAAACCGGACTGGGATTTTATTACCGATGATAAATCAAACTAAATGATTGTCACCGTTTAATTAAAAAAAAAAAATGGATAAAATCGAAGTCGAAACAGGTTTGATCAGACCCACTGCCGATTTTTACTACCCATTTTTATGAGTATTCATGCGTGATTATTACTTCAGATTTCTGAAAGATAAAACAAAAGTATCAAAACGTGATTAGTTAAAAAGGGTGCATTTAAGCAACGAATCTAGATCGCCAGAAACGGAAATACACGGAATGTAAAAATACAGCGGAAAAGGGCCTTACGAAATTCTAGACATTTCCAGCTATAGCATACGAACCCAATCGCTAGTCTGGATGAATAAAACTTGGCGGTGTTTTCACTCTTTATGGTTTTTTCAGAGTATCGAATAATGTTAAGATTTCTGGGTATTTCGCTTATTTGGATGAATAATGTTTAGATTTTTGGGTATTCGGCTGAATAATGTTAAGATTGTTGGGTACTCGGCTGAATAATGTTAAGATTGTAGGGTACTCGGCCGAATAATATAAACAGTTTTGGGTATTTAGCGAATAACGTTAAGATTGTTGGATATTTGACTGACGGGTGGCTGAATAATGTAAAGATTTTTTTTTTGTATTTGGCAGAATAATGTAAAGATTTTGGGGTATTCGGCTGAATATTGTTAACATTTTTGGGTATTCAGCCGAATATTGTTAAGATTTTTGGATATTCGGCTGAATAGTGTAAAGATAATTTAGTATTCGGCCAAATACTGTTAAGATTTTGCTGTCATCTCGTGTTTAATTACTTTACGAAACTGGTATGTGCACTGGTATGTGTAATTACTTTTGCTACCATGAATAAATATGTAAACAAAAAATGTTACCTCAAAACACAAACGAAAATAAACAAGCACTAAAATGTCTACATTAATCAACGACACATGTCCATGGAAAAACCGCGGTTTATTTTAACACCAATTCACATCTTTTTTTTTTTTGTCATTCATTAATTCAAAGTATCGTGGCCTGAAACTTTATCTCGTTCAATTCGTGAGTTAATTAGTAGATCTACTGATAGCCCGCCTGATTAATAAAGTATGCCTCGATGCTCTGTGATACAAAAAAAAATTAAAATGCCATTGATTCATAATGTGATAAAAACGGAAGATAAGAGACGCTGCTTCGGTGATTTTAAAATCTCAACGTGAAAAAAAAAAACAACGGCTGCAGCGACTACCTAGTCGTAACTGGTCTTCTGTGCACTTCCACCACTTTTTCAACGAAAATGTTCAGGCGCACACCTCTATCACGCATTGCAACAGCGCTCTGTATTAAATAACCTAAAAATAGTAACCAGCACAATTGCCGGTTAAAAAGGTATTGGCTTTTAGGCCTATTTTACATTTTAGGCGTAATTGTCAGCTTTTAGGCCTAATATTCACTGCCGTTTTAGTTTCGTAAGTAGCCGCTAACGGAGAATCGGGTTCGACAGTAGCATTCATTCATGCCACGTGGTGTCGAGTGTTTTTTTAATGACGCCACGTGTCGTTAACGAAGTCTTTGTTTTTTTTATGGGCGTGTCTTCCTGTAGTGGTTAAATGCGATAGTCAAGTATTATTATTATTTCATTGAGTTACGCCGATAAAGCCAGTCTTAGCTATAGGGAGCAACGATGTTTTAATTTGCGGGTTTTATTAGGCTAATTTTTGGCCGCTGAATCTAATGGTGAAAACCGTTTGTCTCTATCTGTACCGTTCTGGAGCTGAAAAAGGCGATGGACGGACGGACAAACTCGTTGCTGTAGTCTTCTCAGCCGTTTCCGGTGTACAGAAGACCGAAATGTAGGCAAGTACATTTTCAGAGGATAAATGCAGATGCAAATCTGTTTAAATACACATTGGCTTTCCGTCTTGTTTAAATTTCAGGATGTGTAAGCTACATGCGCAAATTTAAAGGGCCATTTCTCCCAGCGCCATTTTTCTCGATCCACCACATCAAGTATGGCCCCACAGGTCTATTTACTTACCGTCAGTCTTTCCCTTGCCAAAAAACCGTTTTAAAATGTGGCTTGTAGGAGATTTTCTGTTGAATATGAGGAACTATATTTACTGCATCCTGCGATTATACGATCCTTTGCGCGCTTACAATAAACAAGACGTATCATCTCTACGTGTACAGGTACTCATCTTTAATCGTCTGCTAATAATTACCATGAGAATGAGATCAAAAATCTAAAAGACTAATGCGGTAAAAATTAAAATTATTTATGCCTATAGATTGCCGAAGAAAAATTGTAAGATACTAGCCTAAAAAATCATACAGTGTGGTATTAAAATACGAAAATCATTCCGGTTTGTGACGACGCAATCTTTAACTTGATGCTGTTTCGTATACTATTCCCAAAGCCAACTGAGGTACTAGCTACGTTCCTCGTTGTGAAGAACGCAGTACTATCTCAGTTGGCCTTGTATTCCTACGCTGCGTCCCGTGAAACGGTGCGATAGTAACATGCGCAAATGGAGATCTGCGCGTGGCTGTTATAAAAGGCAGGCCGGATGTGCCTTTAAGTGATGTGAAGTTGCCACCTGGCCAATCTAGTTTAAATTTAGGCATGATCGAATTGGAATTTATGCCCAACAGTGAGTGGTAGTTTGTCGGTGAAATTATGCCACTGCGGAGCGACTGTTACACGAGCAATTAGCGATTGCTCTCCACGTAATTAGCAATTAGCAATTTTCTCCACGTAACTTCCTCCACGAAGAGTTAATCGAGTTCAAGAACAACTCTGCGTGATGTAATCTTTCGACTTATGCGCTGACTGATAAATGGACGCAATAATAATTTCTCCATTATCTCCGAACACGTATTAACAATTACTCCGAACATCATTACGTTCGGAACACAGTGAGTTCGCAACAAAGAACTATTTTGAGTTCTTGCATGGGATCACACCAACTCAAATCAACACCCGCTGTTGTTTATTAAGATGTAAATTAACAATTGGCACTCATTTTAGAATTTGTTTTTGGAATCAGGTTTCAGATTAATTGAGTCGTCGTTCTGCGCGCTGTTCCGGGCTGATGAGATTATATTAACGAATGCGGTTTCTCGGCGGAGTTAATTAATCATGTGTCAGGAAGAGAAAGTCGACATGGCCGGTCCAGTTTTCTGTTTTCGTTCTGGCCTTTTGATCGCTGACCCAATCTCGACTACTACAATCTGAAAACATGTAATTTGTATACAGAATTTCCATTGTTGCGGCTGTAAACAAATTTTAAAGTAGAAAGAAACGTGTGGGCAGACTAAGAATGGGAAAAATTAGTTAGCATCCTTCAGAGTCCGAAATGCATATTTATAACTGCTAGAATCGCTACATAATTGTCAAGAACGAAGATAACAAGAGTTTATGCGTGTAGATTTTCTTTAGGCTAGGATACATATCGTTGATTTTTGTCTAGCGAAGAGCGTTAGAAAAAATCAGATTTACGTATTGCTAAGTAGTGATGCACATTTGGTGCCGACCATCGTCGCACTGGGAGCGTGAGGCCTTCCCGGGAATATAATAATATAATAATTTGTCGCAATTGCAGCAGGTCTGGCAATCTGGTGCCAATATGGCGGCAAATGTCACTGCTCTATATTATTAGGGGGGGGGGGGAGAACAAAATGGCCGCCATGAGTGACCCATTTCATTGCTTCGAGGTCTGTTCGGGAATTGTCCAAGCAAACGGCATCGGTGAATTTTTGTACGGTGGGTGCCACCATCTACTGCCAAATAGTGACAACACTGACAAAAAGCTTAGTAAATCACTAACTTAATCCCAGTAATCACCCGGAAAATAGCTTACACGTACACATAAAAAAAAATTCCTTATGTATAACGTTTTGCCGCAAAGCTATTAAATTTCTCGACGGCACATAAGACGGCTCTTCAGTAAATAGCGACATGTTCGTTTATCCAGAAAATGTTTCAAGGAAGAGAGGCAGCATTCTTTTGTATTGCAGGTGTCCCCCATCGGCTAACAGAAAGTGACAACAAGACAAATCCATCGCATTAGTGGCGCTTTCGGCGGCCATATTGACCAACCTTGTCGCGTATGCTTTTTTTCGTTCAAGATCCAGCCGGGACTGTAGTATAGATCCCTGGCCAGACCCAAGGCAACCTAGGGGCAGTTTCAAAGGGAAGGGTTATTTAAATTTGTTTAAACGGATATCACCTCTCAGCGCCATTTTTCTCGATCCTCCACATCAAGTACGGCCCCAAAGGTCTATTTACTTACCGTTAGTCAATCCCTTGGTAAAAATCCGTTTTGAAATGTGGCGTCTAGGAGATTTTCTGTTGAATATAGGGGAACTTTATTTACGTTCGTCCCGAACATATAGGATGCTTTGCGCGCTTACAACAGCCATGGCGTTTCATCTGTGTGTGCATGTACTAATTTGCTAATAATTACCATGAGATCAAAAATCTAAAAGATTAATGCGATAAAAATTAAAATTAATTATTCCAATAGATCGCCGAAGCAAAATTATAAGACATTAGTCTAGAAAATTATAAATTGTGATTTTAAAATACGAGAATCATTCCGGTTTGTGACGACTCAATTAATGCGTTGACGCTGGCATGTCTGTTAGGCGCAATGCCAACTGAGACAGTAGCTTCGTTTTTCGGTGCGAGGAAGGAAGCTACTGTCTCAGTTGACCTTGACTATGGTATAGGCGCGGATGCGAATCGGCGCGAGTTGTTATAAGGCAGGCGGAAGGTTTTAAGCGTGTAATTACAGGCTCTATTCCCACTTATTTTACTTGTGCTAATTTATTAAAAGCACTACGGTGCCAAAGATATTCAGCATCTAAGGCTTCGCGCGGGCGTGTGGTGAGACAAGAGGCCGTGAGTGCATGGCTGGGGGCGACATCCGCCGAGAACGCAAATTGCTAAACTCACCAATGCAAGGCCAGCTGAGATAAAGCTTGAAGTGCGCCTCCCGCTGGATGTGACAATAAATGGATCAGTGCGAAAACATGCCTCCCACTGGATGCGTCAACAGCAAGTATGCACACATTTTTTTTAGGACGACAAGCGTTATCTGTCAGTGTCAGTGTATTTTTTTGTGTTTGTGTGGCTTTTTAAAAAAATGTTTTCTTGTTTTGGCACGCGTCTGCATTAGTTGCGTAAGTTGACGTATGAATTACATTAGTTTTAATTACTTTTTTTTCTATTGATGCCAATGTGCTCAAATGCAGGCAGCATTAAATTTCTTAACCTGAACGGAATTCCACGTTTTCTATGGAAAGACAGATCGGCACAACGGCCCGTTTTCAATTCGTGCATTCAGAGCATTAAAAAAAAAAACCCGTTACACACTACATATATCATTATGCACGGCGGGAAAAAAATTAATGCACAACACTTTTCAGTGCGAAATCTCCTCATTCCAAACCTCGGTCATCCACCGGTTAACTAAAATTAAAAATAACGTTACCATTTCCGCGCAAACAGCAAAATTTTTACACCACAGACGCGTCTCACACCTCAAAGACCGCGCACATCCAATTTTTACGAGTCGATTTTACCGATAAGGGGTCGAATTTACGTGATTTACACGACAGGTGTTGGAGCGACAACACAAGGACGTTCATTAGACACGGTTATAAACGCTTTTTCCCCGTTCACAATATCACTTGTTTGAAAATGGCCATAACGGCACTGACATAATAGCCTACTTTTTTTGGTTGTGAAGTTCGCGCACAATAATGCCGTTGAACGGGTCGACCCTACTTAGAGCCACTTACATTCAGAAGTTTTCAGAACTATCTGTAACACACTAGAATAATCCCAATATTCGGTAGACTATTAGGCTTATGTCATAATAATTGGTAGTCGGTCAAATACTAACTTTAGCTGAATATATATATAATTTGTTTTAGGTCGTGGCTAGCAAAGAACCCACCAAGCGTACGTGGCTTTATGAATTTTCGACCCGAGAAAACTCATGGCTCTTGGTCACAGCTAAAAAAAAAAAAAAAACAATGAAACATTAAGAATGAATCAAACGAACTCCAAATCACGGAATAAACTAATTAAATAACATAATAGGACATGTCAAGAATCGTGGGATTTAGTATGGGGTGACAGTCCTTGACTATCGTTGTTTCTGTGTGCTTTATCTGTTAGGAGAAGTGGTTTGTTGTCTTTTAGCTGTGACCAAGATCCATAAGTTTGCAAGAACCGAAAATTCATAAAGTAATGTTTTAGCATGCTTGGTGGCTAGGCTACTTTATTACAAAGAAAACGAAGGAAAAAATTGCGTATCATCGCCACAAGAAACCTAAGAAGTAGAATAATGTTAAGATTTTGGGGTATTTGGCTGAATAACGTTAAAATTTTTGGATAATGTTAAAATTGTTGGGTTATTAGGAAGAAGATTTTTTTTGTATTCGATTGAATAATGGAAATATTTTTTGTATTCGAGTGAATAATGTAAAGATTTTTTTGTATTTGGCTGAATAATGTTAAGATTTGGGGTATACGACTGATTACTGTTAAGATTTGGGGGTATTCGGCTGATAACGTAAAAAATTGTGGGTATTCGACTGAATAATGTTACGATTTTGTGGTATTCGGCTCAATAATGTTACAATTTTGGGGTATTCGGGCGAATAATTGCATTTTTTTTCCCCACGTCCATTAAAAATCTTTTGGAATTACAGGCAGCAATATGCCATCTAAAATCCAAATGCTTAGCATAAACAAGGGAAATGAACGTACGCAGCGTGTTTTTCAAGCTTCAAATTTGCAAGTTTACTTTCCTTTGCAACAAGATATTTATTGAGGTTTTAAACACGCGGATTCCTGTGAAAGTAACACAGAAATAAAAAAAATAAAAAAATGCAACTTTTACAAAAATGTTGGCCGTTCCTCTCCCTAACGTGCATATACGTTGTCCAGTGCTATTCGGTCAATAGAGCAGTGACATTTACCGCCATATTGGCACCAGTATGGGTTTTGGAGAGCATAACTACAAGGTGCACTACATAAAAATGGAGGGAAAAACAACGGAAGAGCGGATTTCTTAGGCTGAAAATAACGTTTGTTTTCTCCAACAACAAAAATTGCGCGTTTTAGGCCTAAGAAATCACTCTTCACAGCATCGGCTTCAGTATGACGCCCTTCTGTTTCTCTCTGCAGTGCCCCTTGCCGCTAACCCATTAAGGCTCCAGCATAGAGTTATATACAATAATACTACGTCGTGTCACTGCTACACAGCCGAATGTTTTGGTATTTGGCCTGTTCGGCTATTATTCGGTGTCTATAGTTTGTTCCACATTGTGTTTTCAGAAAACTGACTGTATGATGCCACGTTTCCTTGCACTGTGAAATGTAAAAAACTGTGAATATCACACTTGTAAGAGTTTACACAGTTACTGTTACAGTCTACGAGTGGGATATTTACGTGTTTTTGTACTCGTAGCGGCAAGAAACGGGGCATCATACAGTCACTTTTCTGCAAACAAAATGTGGAACAGACTATAGCTGGGGACAACTATTTGGTATTCGACCGATAACCGGTATTTATTCGGTGAATTTCATATTGGATGCAGCCCACCTCCCCCTCCCTTAAAAACAACTACATGATACCAGTTTTAAAGTTCCTTATCAGTCGTTATTAAAGGTTCCTATTCACCGAACGACAGGTTGCAGCATCTAGCGCCGTTTAGTTCGATGTAGCACTTGATTTCAACAAGCGAAGGAATGCGCAAAGAAATTTTCTTTTTACACAACAAACAAGCCACGGGCCTCCTTAATTATTGAGTGCAAAGTTGGTGCGCCCACGTGCACCAGGGAGCAAGCCGTTAAGGTTAACGCTATCGCCGTCACTCGATGGCGCCCCATCTAGAGGTTCAAAATCTGTGTTTCAAAATGGTCGATAAAGAGAAAAATGCGCCCGTGATGTCGTTAGGCTTAACTTTACCGCCGGCTTCCCTGCTCCACGTGAGCGCACCAACTTTACACTCAATAATGAAGGAGGCACGTGGCTTGTTTGTTGTGTAAAAAGAAATTTATTTATGTGTTCCTTCGCCTGTTGAAAGTAAGGGCTAGACTGAAGTAGATAGCAGTAAATGGCTGTAGATGCTGCAGATTGTCATTTGGTAGCAATCCCCTTTTATACCACGAGCCACGGCTGCTTGCCGTGACGTCATCATGAGTCAGCCATTTACGAACGAGAACAGAGGGTCTTTGGTTGTCTGAGTTGACTAGCACAATCACGTGACACGCGCGTCACGGCAAACAGCTTTGGCGCGTGGTATAAGTCATTAATTAGGTCTTTTTAACACAGTAGCGTGCACAGACCCCTGAGAGGACAGGGGCAAGTTTTAATGAAATGGCACAGTAGGTCTCGGTGGATATTTTTTCTAGTGACACTTTTTTGCTCTCTTTTTACCTTCTATTTCTTAGCCTCTTTTACCCTTTTCAGGCCTTTATTGCTCTTTTTAGACCTTTATTGCCCTTTTCCGACCTTTATTGCTCTTTTTAGACCTTTATTGCTCTTTTTAGACCTTTATTGCCCTTTTCAGACCTTTATTGCTCTTTTTAGACCTTTATTGCTCTTTTGAGACCTTTATTGCCCTTTTTAGGCCTTTATTGCTCTTTTTAGACCTTTATTGCCCTTTTTAGGCCTTTATTGCTCTTTTTAGATCTTTATTGCCCTTTTCAGACCTTCTTTGCCCTTTTTAGACCTTTATTGCACTTTTCAGGCCTTTATTGCTCTTTTTAGACCATTTATGCTCTTTTTAGACCTTTATTCCCCTTTTCAGGCCTTTATTGCTCTTTTTAGACATTTATTGCCCTTTTCAGACCTTTTTGCTCTTTTTAGACCTTTACTGCTCTTTTAGACCTTTTTTTGCTCTTGTCTAGCCTTTACTGCCCTTCTCAGAAAGTTTTTGCCCTTTTTAAGCAGTTATTGTCCTTTATTTTTAGGTCTTTTTAGGCCTTTGGCCCTTTCTCAGGCACTGCAGCACCGCCAAATGTCTGCACAAAGTATGTAGCAGTTGTTTTTTTTGGACAAAAAGGACATTTTCCGAAAAGGGCAGGGGCAAGGCCCCCCTGACCCCACTCCTGTGCACGCCACTGTTTTAGCATGACTAAATATATGACAGTGGTTTGAAGGAGTGCTACTTAGCTTTGGCCGATTAGACACGCGCGTGCGCCGGACAGTCAGAAATACGGTCTACGGAACGCAAGACACTGCGTGTTCGTGAAGTCTAGGCGCCAGTCGGACTTGTTGGTTGATTTCGTCATGAAGCAACTCGTATTTCTATTGGTTGTTATTATATTTGGGGCGTTTGAACTGTGGTATTTTTTTTATGGCCTAAAGGCTAAAAATTGAGGCTTTAATTCATCAGTTTTGACAATATAATTAGATGGATTGAATTGATAAATTAGAAATATGTATGTGTATCGCGAAACTAAACTAAATACAACAACGTTTTGTTGGTTTTGCTACGGAAGATCGTGTGTATTTATATCACTTTAAGGCAAATATTTAGGCATGCATATCGATCCAAGCTATGAATACGAAATACGTATTACCGAACTGGTAATAGCGCTACGTCAAATCCTGCCTAAACTTTATCAGCTCCGTCGAATTTTGGACTTTGAAAATCGCAAACTTTTGTACGATGCGTTAGTAGAATCCCATATTAGGCATGTGATCTATGGTCTAACAAATACAATTCTGCTAATGCGGATGCACAAAATACAAAATCTACCCCAAAAGAAAACTTGCTAAGGATTCCCGCCAAACATTTTGGCCGTTTGAAGTCGTGATATCAACACCAAGCTCTTTCACCAAGTTAACCCCACCGAATACTATTGGAAGGTTAAATGAAAAGTATGGAAACTGCTTACTGCGCAATTTTCAATTATTTCGTTTAGCGTTTGAAGTCTTAGTCGGTGAGATTTACTTGGCGGAAGAGCTTGGCGTTTGATATCACAACTTCGAACGGCTGAAAAATCGCAAACTTTTCTACGATGCATTAGTAGAAACACATATTAGAAATGGCATCGATGGTCTAGCAAATAAACTCTGCTAATGGGGTGCAGAAATTGCAAAATAAACTCTTCATATTCTTTTTCAGGACAACGCTAAACCCAATTTGATGAAAATTAAATGTGATAAATAAAACATTAGACGTCAGTAGTTTGCGAAACTACATGATTATTGTACAAAATTATTATGGAGTGGAAGGGATGATGATGTGAGATTTGAATCAGTTGACCAGACGACCCTGGCGGCAACAGTTTTCATTATCGACCGTGTTCTACATTAATGGTCTTTGTCACAACCTCCTCAAAATCCTATGACAGTGTGACAAAATATGACTCCATAAAAACATGCATAAAGAGTACGTAATTCTGTGTGTGAATTGTCACGTTTTCGGCAGGTTTTAAAGTAAGTTTGTCTAACTGTCCTAAGATTTTGATAGATCAGTTCTAAAACATGATGGAATATTGACGATTTTTGTAAGCTGGCCTTATGAAAGATGCCAGGGGTCAATCTGGTCGAAACCACACGTCTCCAAATCTACAGGTTAATTAAATTTTTGATTAAAGGATGATTAATCTTTTCTCTCCTAAACAAAAGGCTCGCTACTACCTGTCACTACAAAACCAGCATGTTTGATAAGGAGTTCAGCACATCATCTTCGTATATTGTGTTCTTGTAAAAATTGATGGTTAAAAATGGAAGCTTAAAAAAATGGATGCTTAAAAAGGAGAGTTAAAAATGGATTACATTCTTTAAAAATGTATTCTTTAAAAAAAATATATGGAGTTTAAAAAATGGATGCTTAAAAAACTGGATAATTAAAAAAGGGAATATATTCTTTAAAAATGGATGTTTAAAGAATGGATGCTTGCTTAAAAACGGATAGTTAAAAAAATGGATTCTTAAAAATGGCTGCTTAATAAAGGATGCTCAAAATATATTTAAAAATAGATGCTTAAAAAAATGGACATTTAAAAATGGATTATATTTTTAAATAAAATGGATTTTTTTAATAAGTGGATGAGTTAAAAAATGCATGCTTAAAAGCTGGATTATTAAATAAAAGAATACTTTAAAAAAATGGTTGTTTAAAGAATGGATGCTTAAACACTGTATGCTTCAAAGAACGGATACTCAAAAAAATGGACGCTTAAAAAAATGGAATGCTTAAAAAATGGATGTTTAAAAACGTACATTGTATTCTTTTAAAAAAATGGATGCTCGAGAAATAATGAAACTTCAATAAGAAGTTAAATAAGCACTCGTCCCTAGACTACTAAAGTGTGCGCGGCCTATCTTGAGTTCGCCGCAGAATGACACAGACAATCGATTGTAAGTTTTTGGCAGCAGAGTGCCTTGTTGATATCCAAGATGGTTACAAAAACAATGGCGGCCGTCGATTAAAGCCGCCCCCTCCAGGAAGACGTAGCCGCTCGTAAAATACTTACAGGACTCAAGATACACCGCGCGCACAATAGTGAAGACAAGTGTGTGGCTACACGGCAAAAGACAAAAACAATATTTCATCATGTGGCGGAAATTAAAAAATTCGAAATGGAAACATTTAAAGGTATAAACTTTCAAAATGTAAATTTTCACCAGTAGTTTTTGATAAGGTGAACAGATTGTTTCTATTATAGCCTAACGCCATCTATCGGAGCAGATGTTCATATCTGAAAGTTTGAAGCACCACACTTCTAGAAAGAACACACTAATTACAAATGTGTGACTTTTGAAAATAGGTTCTCCATCATGGCTGTTTCGGCCCGTCGTTACGCAATAATTTAGCAACAATTTTTGGAAATTATGCTGTCAAACTTGATGGAGGACGTTTTAAATAAAAAAAAAATTGTATCTCGAAGAATAATTAAGTGCTTCGTTCATTACGGGAAAGATGATTCGTAATTATTTCGGATTGCAACGACACACGGTTCAGACAAAAAAAAAAATTAACTCACGTATTTTAGAAGGGGAAACAAAAACGAATTTTAGGAGACTGTTGGAATGCTCGCTAAGTTCTGAACCGTTGCGAAATTGTGTAATAGCGACGCTTCAGTCTGAGTGGTTGTCGAATTATGTTGTCAAGAAAAGCAATGAAGGGATTTATTCGTGAAAAAAAAAAACAAACAAACAGCGGAGTTTAAAGAACATTTCAAAATTGTAAAAGTAAATACGTACCCCATTTCCGAAAGTTTGTAGCGACGAATTCTTGGATCGGGTACCTTTCCGAAAGTTTGTATACTGCACAAGCGTTTAGTTTTCAAGTACTACAAGACTGAGGGTAGTTCCAAAATTAGGTCAATTCAACCGTTTCGGCAACATTTCAAGTTCTAGAGACAGTTTTAAAGTATTAAAAGTTGAGGAGACTAAGAGAAGCTTAACTTAAATAAATAAATTCACTCATAAAGAATATATCTTTTCGTTCTTTCCAGCTCCAGTCCAAACGTAGATCGGACCTAACCTGACGACCGACCAAGTTCACAAATAGGACATGAACTGCAGGTAGAAAATTTGAAATAATGAACCTAGGGAAAGTGAGTGCCAGATACACAAGAGAAAAAAGAGAAGAGAGAGAGTGAAAGACAAGTGAGACAACAGATAGAGTGAGAGAGAGAGAAGAGGAACAGAGAGAAGAGAGACAGACATGAGAGAAAAGAGAGAGGGAGAGAAAAGAAAGAGAGAGAGAGACAAAGAGAGAC
>JAHWFP010034692.1:53377-69176 GCA_023313725.1 Lithobius niger | reverse complement strand
ACGTGTTAGGATGAACTCCACACGTGTTAGGATGAACTCCACACGTGGAACACGCATTAGTCATCCAAGCATGCTTCAGTTCACGCAGGGTGTACAATTGTTGGGTGGAGGGGAGGGGGACGTGAGGAAACCCATCTTGTCTCTAAAACGGTGCATCATTCCCTATAAACTAGTTAATTTTGGGTGTCCTGCAGACACAGCAGTTACTTTTAAATTAGTATTTACTGAGATTTCCTATTAAACCAAAGTAATTAAATTAAAAATGAAAAGTCAAATAAATAATTGGGCCTAGATCCATATCTTACTTTAAACGGTGACATATGAAGTACTTCAGACACAGTTTTTGACTTTTCAGTCTGACGGCGATTAAATAAGCGTTACATTACAGAGTTGGGGAGGGAGGGACTCATGTTAAGTGTTACACTTTGTTACTAGAGGGAGGGAGGTGGGTAAAAAAAAAAAGGCAAAAATAAACGACGCGTAATTTATGGACGATCCCTATTCCATGATTTAAATTACCATAAATCGCACAATTAACAGCCCTAGCAACGCTACGGCACCCCCTCCCCCCTCCCAAATGCTTTAAGGTAAAAAATTGTGAAATTACCTGGTTACAGAAACCCTCTTCCTCGGGGTCGGGTGTAACTACGTTATTTCACGATTTCTGACCTTAAAGCATTTAAGGTCGTAATATTTCTGCTAGAAAATGACCAAAAGCTTCATACATTCAAGGAGATCAATGTTTTATCAGTAATAATACAACGAGAGCATAGTTTTTCATTGATAAATTTTCTTAACCACGAATTACATTCCAAAGCTGAAAAAGATACCAAGCGCTTGCGCGAGAGAAGTGTTTTTATCAGCTTGGGAATGTAACGAGTGGTTGAGAAAATTTATCGATACTTAAACTACGCTCGAGTTATATTTGAAACGAGAATATACCGTCTCTCCCGTAAACATCAACATTAAAATAAAAATTCAACTTACATATCACGGCCTAGTTGGCCTAGTGGTTTCTCGCCTGAATTCACAATTCCTGTTTGCACGAAATGATGAAAGCGTACAAATTGTTGCCACACGCACTCACTGGTTCGTTTAGTATCTGTAGGAATCCTATTTTCTACTGTCGTCACCATGAATAATGTAGTTTTGCTTCCCCAACAATCTATCAAACACTTAACCGAAACCGAAAGTAACTCGCCGTGAAAGCAGACAACTGCCAGAGCGCTTCAAGGAAAGTAAATACGTGTTTCATTTTTAATCAAAGTGTTATTCATAGACTTAAATTCCGTACTACTAAGTTTTACGACAATTGTTACTAATTTTTCCACTATTTCCAATATTCAAATACCGGCCGTAGTATATTATTACGGTACTGGGGTTGCCTGGATCGCCAAGCTACTCATAGCGGCGGTAGGCCTAACCAGAATGGCTTCACACACTTCGGCGAAAAGCTGATTTCTGTTACTATGGTAACCAAAGATTAAACGTACATCGCCGAGGCGTTAAGTAATGTGTCACTTGACTATCAGGTACGTCGTATGCGTTTAGAAATTGGTTTCGACCTACCAAATGCAGTTCTGTCATACTTTCTTTATGCGGCGTAAGCCAGGATACAAAACGAGTCGAACGGCAATTCAAGATGGAGGTATGAGGCTAACAATTTGATCTGATAAAATACCGTGTGGTCGTTTAATCAGTGGTAAGGAGTTGTGATTGGCTGGTGGCTGGTGGCTGCTGTTTATTGGCTTCCCATTGGTTGTTATAAAATTATGAAGGTATATATTCTCCTCTAAAAATCGTGGTCTTTCTAAACCAAAGCTAACTATAAGCGTCATACATAAAGCAAACTTAGTAAACTAGTAAACTAATACAGTTAAATTCCTGAACAAATGAGAATAAAGGCATTGCGTTATTGCTACACTGACCCCCGAGGGGCGCCAGAACTGTACCGACACGGAGTTATGTTAATTCCGGAATTTTCTTAAATACTGACCCCTGTGTGGACCCAGAATTACAGTAACTCCGGATTCGTAATTTTCTTTAAAAGTCTCTGAAACAATCCGGAATTGTAGTAACACGGTGTTACCATAACTCCTGATTTTATTGATAACGTCCCTGCCTCGCTCGCGTTACCGCGCTCGCTGCGGCTATACACATAACATCAGAAACCGTGTTACTACAATTCCGGATTGTTTCAGACACTTTTAAAGCAAATTACGAGTCCGGAGTTACTGTAATTCCGGGTCCAGACAGGGGTCAGTATTTAAGAAAATTCCGGAGTTAACGTAACTCTGTGTGGGTACAATTCCGCGCCCCCACCCCAGATCACACACGTGAATGATAATTCCATAAGTGCCAAATTTTTTGTGATGGAGTTAGGCTAAACCACCCTCCCTGGACAGATGTAAGATTCGATAAATTAATTACAACTTTATTACAGCCAGCCTCCTTATTTTTACCGAATTAAATTTAACAGCACATGGGCATTTAATAGGACATGTACAGCATTTTGATTCTAGCATGGCAAGTTCTGATTGTTAAAACCATTTTAATAGAAATTGCCAATCTTTTTTCCCTTGTCGCTTCTGATCACTCATTGCATAACGTACAAAAAAAAATGTACGTAGTTACTAAGTGCGGAAGACAACATGAAGCTTCTGAGACTAGAGAAAACTAGAAAAGAGATGGAATTTGGTTTTGATTACGACCTAACGCCCCTGAAATAAGCACCTGTGAAGAATAACACTATAGTACTGGGATTGTCCAGTGACGTGGTACTCCCAAGCAACTGTGTTAAAAAGACCTTGAAGAGAGGAATGTGTTCCACTTTTTCAAGCCAACGCCGACGGAAGTGGAAATAGCGAAACTCGCCTTTCTGACTCCATTTTAGTTCTGCACGGGCCGGGAAGTTGACGCCACTTCGTATTGCTTTGCTAAAGTAAGCTTCTGGAGGTTGAAATAACTGTCCTACGGTTGGGAAAGGAGACCCCCGTTGCTTCTCCCCCAGACGGCCTTGTGCGGAGAGATGAAACACGAAGTGAGAATTTCTCCCATGTCCCACAGACATTTATGTATTCATAAGCTCCTGATGGTGTCGATCCATGTCAACTGTTTTTGGAATATGTAATTTTACATGGTAATTTGAGATAAAAGCAGCGATGGGTATAACTCCATTTCAACGGATTTGAGTCAATTACCTGTATACATCAAGTGAATGGCAAGGCAGTTCAGGTTCATTTCTATCTAAATTCGGCTAATAAGCAATGCCATTCAGATTAATTCCAATCCAAATTCATGAGCCAAATTCAATTCCATTCAAGTGGTTGCCATGTTTCAATACGATTCAAAGTTTGGGGCCCGCGCCATTTTATTTACTTAACCATTTCAAATCCATTCCAGTCACTTACTTTTCATCATTATGACAAAATAAATTCCAATTCGTTAACATCCGGTCGTTCCAACACCGATTACTGACAATACCTGGCTGATTCAGAAAGTACTTTGACCATTGCACGGAATTCCAGCAACATCCTACTCAGAGTCGGACTGGGTAGGAAAGGTCGGACGCCTGTGCCATTCATCGAAATAATCGGGGAGGGGGAGGGGGGGGGATACGTTTTAAAGGAAGCTCCGTGATGGTGCTTCCAACCGTCAAGGGATCTGGTGAAGCACTCTAAATCTCCTCAAGCAGAAGCAAAGTCCGGGGGTTGAGCTCAAGAAGCTTTACTTATTTTCATATTCTGTCGTCATTTCTGGCTTTGGAGTGCATTCTTCAATACACATTTCATATTTTAAGTAATGTTAGTTTTTACAAATTTTAGAGTGGGTTGGGGAGAGGGGAGGGAGTTAAAAAAAATGCGTAAAAACGGAAGTAAAGGGAGGGAGAAGAGAGGAGGGATTTTGCGCAAAATGAAAGGTTCACAGCAGACAGGGAATCCAAAACCATTCATTTTTCGGTAATTATATAGAACAACGCCTTTTCCAGCTATCGACATAATTCAACTACCTGTCATTTCCTTTCGTCGTTGCGGTTCAGAACGAAAACTTGCGCAAACGCTTTTTTCTTTTATAAAATAAGTTATAAAACACGTTAAAACGCTAATTGACAACCATGGTTAGGCCGCCATAACGCGCGACGATGGGAGCGCAACAAGTAAACCTGATTTCGACCAGAACATTTGTAAACGGAAATTATCTCGTTCATTTGCTTCGGGATGGCCATTCCTCCATGGGCATGGCTAAAGCGGTGATTTCTGAGTGATGGATGCGAACTGTCGTTCTATTTCTATATCAATACTTCTTTACAGTGAGAAACATCGTCCGCAGGGGCGCGTATATACATCGAGAATTTATGTAATCAGAAATAGTATGACGCAAACATTTGTGAAACAACCAAGTGTCATAATTTGTTCCTTGTGTCACAAATGCTTGCGTCATACTATTTCTGATTAGACAAATTCTCGATGTATATAATAGTGCGCGCGAATCGCGCCCCTGCGGACGGCATTTCATACTGGAAAAAAATTGTCCCGGGAAGGATATAATTTCCGTTTACTAATGTTCTGGTGGAAATCAGGTTATCTCGTTGCGCTCCCATCGTCACGCGTTATGGCGGCCTAACCACGGTTGTCAATAGCGTTTTAACGTGTTTTAAAACTTATTTTATAAAAGAAAAAGGCGTTTGCGCAAGTTTTCATTATGATTTTCTGAACCGCAACGACGAAAGGAATCGAAAGGTAGTTGAATTATGTCGATAGCTTGAAAAGGCGCTGTTCTATACACATAATTACCCATTTTTCTTGCCGGGGAGGAGAAAAAAATAGACTATACCAAAGAGGCGCCGAGGGCGCCTGTGCCACTGGTAGAATGGTACTACGTACGACCAGTCCGAGCTATTCCTACTTAATTTTGGACAATTTCCGACAAAATTGAGGAAATTTCCCAAAATGTTCGCGAAATTCGTGAGTTTGAGGCTGAAATTTAGTACGGTATTTGAATATCTGCGAAAATGACTTGAATTGGATATAATTACACCTGCAATCCAGCTTGAATCAAATCAATTAAAAACAATCCACTTCATATCAGATAAAGTCAAGGCGTCTTTCAAGTCAAACTGAAATAAAATAAAATCTAGGCAGTGATGGTGGTCAAGTCAATTCCTACCAGGTCATTTCATAATTCCGGCAACGACCCGAGTCAAGTCGAAATCAAGTAAAGCGGAATTGAAGCTTAATAAAATCAATTCCGTCAACTCGGTATCGGGAAGTGCCCAATGTTGAATCAATTCCACCAAGTCCACAATCATGGAATTGGGTCGGTCAGTCGATTCCAAGTCCGGAATTGACTTGCGCCTGTCACTGGGTAAGGGACTAACCTTCATTTCTGCGCGTGTTGAGTAAGAAGAACGGGACCAAGTTGCCAGCAATAGCACCGCTGACCCGGACTATGTTGACGACGCCGAAAAGCGTTGAAAGGACAACGTCTGGTCGTTTTCCCTGAATCTTTGCCAGCTCCAGTCCCACTGTGCTGACGTAAGTCCCTACTGCCACCCATAGACAAGTATTGCCGAACCCCAAGATGATAGAAGCTGGCACAAAGGTGAGGTAACTAGGGTAGAACTGGGCAGCACTGAAACAAAAGTACACTAAGTTAGTCATGTATTAGCGGCAATGCTCAGAAACTGTGATGGAACACTATAGCAGGATTACATTGATCTACAGCTTACTGAATTCAAAGCACGCGTATTGTCAGATTCGGACGGCTTCTTGCGATTAGGCCTATTTGCAGTTTCTTTTAGAGTTTGATTTTCTGACCCAACGATTTTTTAAAATCGGTATCGGCATCTGATTCGGTTACGGAGGAGGGAATCGGTATCAGTCGCTCGGTGATTTTCTGTATCGGTCGAATTTGGGAACACCATAATTTAACACTATTATGGACATATGCCTATCGAAAATTCGCATAACACTGATGAGTATTCTAGTTTTGAAATTGAGCGTCAAGACAATTTTTCCCGTTGCTACTAATTTAAGCAAACTAACTTGAAATCTCCATTATTTTGTGTTATTGTATGACATGCAGGAGAAATTTATGGTATGGCAATTTAGTGACGGGATAACTCACTCGCTATACTTACCGCACAAGCACCGCGACACAACATGTGGCCAGAATTTTAAAGTTTCTCAAATGTGCTACGAGAGCGCCAACTGCCGACAACAGCGGAAGTGCAGACTGAGACTAAAGCTTGAGCGTCATTACTGCGGCGTTGTTATATGCAGTTTCGGTTTCGACTATGGAAAACGAGCTACGAAGCAACGAAACTCAACTAGCGGCTAACTTCATTACAATTTCAGTTTTAGAAATCGCGTAAATTTTAGCGGGACACGCGTGGACAAAAATAAAAATGCAATTCTAATGATAAAGAAGATAATTTAGACAACTTTTCGTGTTGTACTGCTGTGGCCGTGAAGCGACACGTCGCCACCATCTTGGATTTGTGCGGAAGTAGTTGGAGATAACAGTTTGTGGCCAGATGGCGCACCACGTTTTGATTGCTAGTAGAGGTGAGCGCGGGTCCAATTTTTGGGAATCGAAATTGCCCATATTTACCGAAACTGGAACCGACCCGCAGGGAACCGCAACGTCTGAACTGATAACCGAACCGACCCGGAACCGCAAATGTGTGCTATAATAAAACCCGACCAGACCCGAACGAGGTTTACCCGCGATTAACCGCTAAATAAAAATCTAATAAAGACAAAGAAAAAAAAATGTTGGAAACAAACGAAAGCCACACAAAGACATTGTTATAACTCAACAAACGCCGTTAAATAAGTTTTAAAAAATCTTGACAACAGGTGTGTCACTTCCTCCTCCTCCTCCTCCTTATGGTTTGATCTGCTATTAACGGCGCACTGAATATTCGGTTTCGGGTTTTGCATTTTCTACCTCAATAGGCCTTGCATTCACCTAGTGGTGAAGGTAATCAGGGAAAAAAGCAAATAATAACCACGATAGTTTCGCATTTTCTACGACACGCGGTTATCAGCGGTTATTTATTTCAGCTGCGGTTCACCCACGGTTTACCCGAAACCGCACCTTTTTTTAGAACCGCAGCTGCCCGTAGACCGCAGTAATTATTTTTTTGGAACCGACCCGACCCGAACAGCATCGAACCGCAGTTTGCCCGACCCCCGCCCACCTCTAATTGCTAGTATACTCTGGACGGGGCGTCGGACGAACGTCTAACTGGAAAATCGTCTAATGGGATAATTGTCTTAAACCTGCCTAAATAAAAAATCTGGAAAAGCATCTAAACGGAATATCGTATAATGGATAATTGTATAATGGATAAACATCTAACTGGATTAACGTCTAACTGCGGTTTCTGATGTTATATGTATAGCCGCAGCGAGCGCGGTAGCGCGAGCGAGGCAGGGATATTAGACGATTTTCCATTATACGAATTTCCAGTTAGACGCTTTTCCATTATACGAATTTCCTGTTAGATGATATTCCTTTATACTGTTTTCCGTTATACGTTCTTCCAATTATGGAATTTTCCAGTTAGACGATTATCCCTCGCCCCCTCTGGACACTACCGTGGCTAGATTTCGGAGCGAGTGCATAGGGCTTGGTAGCCCTGACATTACAACTGATAATTCCAAATTACCTGAATATCGAAACTGAACCTGCAGACAAGATGGCGGTCGTCTTGCATCCCCAAGTTCGTACAAGTAAGGCGGGGAGAAAGAGGCTGGTCAAAATCTGGGCGGCGCAGGTCAGCGACAAGGTGGTGAAGGCCAAGTTGGCATCTTCGTACAGCGAACTCAAGTTGAACAGAAAGGCAACGTATCCAAAATTGTAACAGAATGTTCCGGCGGCTAGCACCAAGACATCTTTCCAAGCTGTGAAGACTACCCTTCGATTAGGAGGCCTCGTGGTGACGTCATCATCTTCCATAGAAAATTTAGGTACGTCACTGGGCTTGCGGTTTGCTACAATATAGCTCTATGAATACTGCGGGTTTGGTGAAAGACTGGTGACGTCATTGTTGATATGTGAGGTATCTACTAGTCAGTGTCCTATCTTTTGCAGGGCTAACGGAAAATCGTGCAGGTTGACAGTGATGCTGCCTCAGCAAACTTTTCGTGTACCTGAAGAAAAGTTAAGAGACAAAAATTAGATATTCTGCTATTCTGACTTCTCTAACCACTATATTTCACTAAAAATCGACCGTAATTGTAGTTTAATCGAACTACTACAAATCACTCATTTTTTTTTACTAACCGACACAAATCTTCATCGTCTTCCCATTTCAAATTAAAAAAATTTGGGGGAAATGTGCTTTAAGTTCTGAAAAAAAATATTGAAAACACGTAAAACGACAGTATAGCAGGAAAACCTGATTTGCATCGCAATGGAAGAAACGGAAATCATTTTTCTTCCTCGTTTCTTTCCAAATGTCGTACCGCGCTCGCTGCGGCTAAGCACATCAGAAACCCAGGACCGTAGGAAGGGTAAGGCGAGCAAGGCGACCGCCTAGGGCGCCGTCTTGCTGGGGGCGCCTCACCGAACTCATGCCAACCGCGTAACCGTGGATGGTGAATCACAAATATATTTTTTAACGGATGGCGTTGCACACAAGTTCCCAACGCCGGGAGAAGAGATGTGCTTGCTCGAACTTGATTTAGTGCTCGTTTCGCAACTTCCAGATGTTTTGAACCAATTATTAGATTTTTTCTTTAATGATCAGATCTAAAAGGAAACTGGAATTTCGAAGAAAAAAAAGGTTCAAACAGAGACATGTCACTGTTCTTGCGTTTTACGTCTAAATTGGAGGCTTGCATCCGAAAATTGCTAAAATTGAAAGAAAAAACGAGTTTTTCAGTACGGTTGAATTACTTATATTGGAACTTTATTTTCTGTTTGTTAAAGCGAATTAGCTTAATCGCATTTCTTTATCACCTTAATTAACATTTTTTTTATCAATTGACAAGCCAAAATTATCATGAAATCACGCTTGGTCGATAAAAAACGCGCTTGTTTTTTTTTTCTCGTCTTTTATTCGTTAACGTTCGTTGTCTTCAACCACTTAAATTTCCTAGTACAGGTCTCTTCAGTGGTTAGTTATGTAAGCCTCAACGTACGTAACTTTCATTAATTTTTTTTTTTATTTTCTTGAAATTGGCAGTCGGACGGTGAGGGAGGGGAGGGCGTTGTAGAGGCGCCACTCAGTTGGTTCGCCTTGGGTGCCAAGGGGGCTAGCTACGGCCCTGCAGAAACCAAAAACTTTTCCAGTCAAATTGAAGAAGCGCCGGCAACGTGAGGAAGGCAGCATAGTTTGTAACATTACTTTCCGTTTTCTCGAAGTCACCTTTTCGTGTCACTCTCCATCCCAGAACATGGCCGCCGCTTTAACACGGCCGGGACCACCGTTTTACGTGATTTAAAAAACTTTTTGGAGAACTAAAAAAAACATTTCCCCACATTAATGTGAAATGGGAAGAGGATGAAGAATGCGTCGATCAGTAGCAAAATTAAGTGATTTTTCGTGGTTCGGTTAAACTACATGATAACCAATCGACCACCAAAAAGACAAATTGGCACCAGAATAACAAACAAAGCGAGTAAAACTTCGATTAATTTGTGGTGGATGAGGTAAGCAAGATAAAAATCTGCTCCGACAGCGGAGACAAAGCACGCTATTTAATTTTCGACATATTATATTTTCTCTTTTTCACCTACACAAAAACAAACGTAACACAATGAATAATGGGTACTACTGACTTAAGAAAGCTTCTACCTACCCTTATTTACATTAAAACCATGGAAAAAAAATACAATTAAAAAGCTATTGACAGGGTGAGTTCACTGTAAACGATCCTCCATCTTGGATTTGACCACTGAGCTTTACAAAATGTTTACTGACAACGGTCGGAAGATTTCTTGCCATTTCTCCACGTGTGAAATGGCAAGAAATCTTCCAATCGCAGCCAGCAAACGTGTTGTAAAGGTCAGCGTAAAAATCCAAGATGGAGGATCGTTTGCTTTGAACTCACCATGTCGTGGGTTTTTACCTGCTGTTTTAATTTCGTAAGTAGCAGCTAACGGAGAATTGTATTTTTCTCATGGTTTTATTGTAAGGCAAGACAAAGAAAAATTTTCGAAAATTAAACATAGGTCTTTGTTGATGTATTTGTGGTTTGTCTTCGCTGTCAGGAGCTGATTTTTATCTTTAAATAAAGCCGACATTGTCCATCGGTACGTCGGCTTTTTTCAATTCCAGACAGGTACCAGATAGAGACAAACGGTTCTCACCATTAGATTCAGCGGCCAAGAAATAGTTAAAAAGCACGGCAAATTATAACATCGTTGCTTCCTTCAAATAGCTAATACCTTTCTCGACGTAACTCAATGCAATAATAACATTTGATCGGCGCATTTAACCACTACTGGATAACACGCAACCGTAAAAGCAAAAGGATATCGTCTACGACACACATTAGCTTCATTTAAAATAGTCTCGACATATTGTTGCATGGATGAACGTTCAGCTTTTAGGTTTATTTATTTTTTACTTGCTGTTTTAATTTCGTAAGTAGCAGCTAACGGAGAATTTGAACCCAATTCTCCGTTAGCTGCCACTTACGAAATTAAAACGGTAGGTAAAAATTAGGCCTAAAAGCTGACACTTATATGCGCCCAAAATCTAAAATAGGCCTAAAATCTAAGACATTTTTAACCGGCAATTGAGATGGTTACTACTTTTAGATTAAATAATAGAGATCGCTGTTCCAGTACGTGATAGAGGTGTGCGCCTCAAATTTTCGAAAGTGGCGGAAGTGTACAGACGACCGGTTGCGTCTAGGTAGTCGCTGCAGCCGCTTGTTATGGGGTGGTCTCGGATTCGAATGGGCGATGTATAAAATTCGATTACAATCGGAGCTGAGGCACAAAGAGTGTCCCAAAAGTCCCAGCAGACACAAATATCTTCTGAACAGTAAACTAAAGAAAACATACTTTGGGAATATAGTAGCTATCTTACGGCATTCACATCCCTATTCAACATCGTGTAGTTCCAAATTGCTTAACACTGATGACCTTGAAAACGATTCCAAGGTCACCTACAGTCCTCCGAACCACAGTTTATGCACGCATATTCTCGTGGACTCCTGGCAGTGGATTTGGAATCGCAGACAGCTTCTCCAGACCACAGGGGCTTGTCATCCGTCGCTCGCACGTCGCATGACTACAAAGTACTATACATAATAATGAAAGGAGTTAAACCAGGCTGGAGTCATATCGTGGAACAATCAATTTTAGCCTTCTGTACAGCCGTACCGGCTGAGAAGACTATTGCAACGACTTTGTCCGTCCGTCGCTTTTTTCAACTTCGCAACGGTACCAGATAGAGACGACCACTGTTTACAACGTTTGATTCAGTGTGAGTAGTTAGTTAAAGAACATGGCAAATTAAAACATCGTTACTTCCGTATAGCTAATAGACTTCTTCGACGTCACTAAATGAAATAATAACATTTGATCGTCGATTTCAAATCCTAAGATAACACCGCAATAAAAAGAAATGGCTTTTAGCTTCGTTTAAAATAGTCTCGTCGCATTGTTGCGTGAATGAATAGGTTTACCGTAGAATTAAATTCTCCATTAGGCCTATCTGCTACTTATGAAATCAAA
Source organism: Lithobius niger (assembly GCA_023313725.1). Lineage (NCBI taxonomy): Eukaryota > Metazoa > Arthropoda > Chilopoda > Lithobiomorpha > Lithobiidae > Lithobius > Lithobius niger. The sequence goes on along the minus strand of JAHWFP010034692.1, from coordinate 57,476 downwards.
ACTGCCTTAAAAAAAATTAGGCCTAAAAATTAAAATTAGGCCTAAAATCATGTTACCACGGCAACGTCAAGTTGCTACGAGTCGCAACAGCGTCATCAACAGCGTCTCTCTCACCACTTCCCCACTGATCTATATAGTCTACGTTGCGCGTCACGTTGTAACACTGTAATTGTGTACCTGAAGGCGCACCGTGTTGCAAAAATGAATAGACTTGCTATACAATTCAAGTCTCCGTTAACTGCTACTTACGAAATTAAAACTGCTCGTTAAAATTAGGCCTAAAAGCTGACAATTAAGCCTAAAATGTAAAATAGGCCTAAAAGCGAACACCTTTTTAACCAGCAATTGTGATGGTTACTGCTTTTAGATTAGTATAATAGAGACAGCCGTTGTAGTGCATGATAGAGGTGTGCGCCTCAACATTGGAAGTGGGGGAACGGCACAGAAGACCGGTGCGACTAGGTAGTCGCTGTAGCCGCTTGTTTCTTTTTACAATCACTATTATAATCAATGGAACTCGCACTGAACGTCTTCATTGTTAACTTGTCTCACATTCTACGTCATTATTTGTACCACTAGGTTGTCTAGATCGATCTGAGATGCTTTTCAGTTTTTGCTCTCCCAGTCAACTTCCGGTAATGGCCGGGGTTTTCACATCAGTGTTTCACCCAGAGCGTCGTACGTTGCCCCAGGTCGCTCCGGACAACGTACGAGTACAAATAATGACTTCGAACGTGTAGCAAGTTATCAATAAAGACGCGCAGCGCGAGTTCCATTGATCATAACAGCGCGCAAGCGTAAAATTTAATAACACTCAATTGGTCTACGATATGACTTTTTACGATACCCCTTCATTACGTGTGTAGACTTTGTATCCATGCGACGGTCGACAAGCCCCTGTATCCAGACTTTTGGATCACCCTGCACGCAGTTAGGTCTATTTCTTCAGTTAATATCAGCTTCTTCTCGCAGCTAGGCCAAGATTTGCGACTATCAGTCACAATTTAATGGTTGTAATAACTACTCGGCCCTATTTAGTGATGAGCGGTACAAAGCAGAGAAAAGGAGCTTCTCATTGGGTGCTGGTGTCTGTCGCCACGATTCTTCGATTCACACGAAATTTTCCACACACATGCTGTGTCTTTATTGGCAGATTTAAATTCGTAAATCAACAAAACTGGAGGAAAGGGTTGTAGGGATTGCGGATTTAAATTAGTAAATCAATAAAATTAGGCAAAGGGTTGTGGGGATTTTAGACATCAGAGTTAATCAAATGCCATTAAATCCGACATTAGTCTGATTGTCACCTTGACTGTATGGACTGGGTCATATTTGAGAACCCATTTTTACGGACACGTTAGTGGTCCAAGTTGTAGTTCGCAGGTGGTGGCTTCTGAAGGCTCCACCACTTCTATACATGCGACATTTTACGCCCTCCATGGTTTAAAGACCTAATCAAACAGAAGATAATTTCATGCGAACCCGATACGTTACAAGGTGCCTACAAGGTGAAAACTGCTGCAATCGTATGGTTGGAATTGCGTTTATCGATCGATTTTGACGTCTTCTTACACCAACCCGCGTCGTGATGCAGCGACGAGCAGCCAGTTTGGGTTGGCCTTAAAGCAACATACCGCCTGCCTTATAACCTTCCGCCTGCCTCACAACACCCACGTGACGATCACATCCGCGTATTTACCACAGCTAAGGTCAACTGAGAGGGTAGCTTCGTTCCTGGCAGTGAAAAACATAGCTACTGTCTCAATTGGCATTGAGCCTAATAGTCCAGCCACCGTGAACCCATTGATCGAGTCGTCAAAAACCGGAATGAATCTTGTATTTTAAAATCACAATTTATAATTTTCTAGACTAGTGTCTTATAATTTTGCTTTGGCGATCTATTGGAATAATTAATTTTAATTTTTACCGCATTAGTCTATTAGATTGTAGTTCTCATGGTAATTATTAGAAAATTAGTAGATGTACACACAAGCGATGAAACGTCATGATTATTGTACGCGCGCATTCCATCATTTAGTGACGGGTCGTTCTTAAATATAGTTCAACAGAAAATCTCCTAGACGCCACATTTTAAAACGGTTTTTTTTTTAGCAAGGGAAAGACTAACGGTAAGTAAATAGACCTTTGGGGGCCGTACTTGATGTGGAGGATCGAGAAAAATGGCGCTGCTGGGAGGTATATCCCTTTAAAGCCCTAACCACACGGACTGCTCGCGGCTGCACTGCGATGCAGGATGATGTACCAAAGACGTCAAAATCGGTCAATAAAAGCTACACTAACTATTTAAGTGCCACAATCGTGACCCTGTAGGATCGAAGTAAAGCACTTTGCTGCACATTTTCTTCTCTCTGGTTAGCGATTACGTATTCAGATCACCGAGCCATGGGATAAAAACTCTTTTACGACCATGGATCATAACAGAAGTTTTGAGCAATGGCCTGAAAGTGTTTTATCGTGGTTTGGTGGCCTAAAATAAGTATCTCAGGCATCGAAAATTCGGTATCCAATCAACGTTATTATACGACCTGAGCGCCAACCTCAGCTTGTCTTACCTTGGAGCTAGGAGTCAGACGTCAAACTGGTTGTTCGGGTTGCGTGTCGCTTACCTCAAATGACAAGCTGATGACTGCTGCTACGGTGTATCTTCTTTAGTGCGTATAATGTTATGGCAAATTTCCAGCTATACTTACTTCTCTTTGGCGAATTGACAACGAAGAAAAAAATGTCTGGGAAATTTAAACACCCCCATTTTTTGTTTTGCTTTGTTTTGCCCTGTAAACATGCGGGGGGGGGGGAGCAAAGAGAAAGTGTATTCCTTATAGTGTCCGCGACCTATCTTGAGTTCTCCGCAGAACGAACACAGATAATCGATTGTACGTTTTCAGTAGCAGAGTGCCTTGTTGATATCCAAGATGGTTACAAAAACAATGGCGGCCATCGATTAAAGCCACCCCATCCAGGAAGACGTAGCCGCTCACAAAATATTTACAGGACTCAAGATACACCGCGCACACAATAAAGTCGTTTTGGAATATTTTTACTTGCAAGCGGGAGCTGATTAGAGAATTTTTTTTTCACATTATGTAAGGGAGCGTTCACAAATTTCGGAACTCCAGGCGTGAGAGAGCAAATGTGTCACAATCCCGTTACAATGGGGGTAGGGGGAATACGATGAAGTGTTATGTAACACACAAAGTTTCGCAAAATTAGTTTTCGCTACGTTCTTTCTTAATTTTTTAACTTGAATTCTTTTAACTAAACTACTATTTGCTGACATCTGTTTTTTTCTTCAAAATTTAGGTCATTGCGCCCCAGAAACTACATACCGTCATAAAAACTTATTCAAAAAAAAAACCTATATAATTGGAAGGAGGGGGGTATTACGTATTTTCAGGTGGGGGGGGGGGATCACGGCCAGTGTTACACTGATGTTACAAACGGGGCTTGGGGGGGGGTCTAAATTGCTAGGGAAAAAGTGTTACGTAATTTGTGAACGCTCCCAATTTCTCAAAAATAGCCCGCTGCTAATTCGTGATAAGGTTTCACTGTGTATATATCCGTTTCGCCGAATCCCCATTCGCCGAAAACTAGGCTTTGATTAAGATTCGGCAAAAGTGGAATTCCCGTTTTGCCGAGTACCGTTTCGCCGAGTCAAAATATTAAAAAAGTTTGACGTTGGAGAAATCAAAGACGCATTCTTAATTGGAAGGGATTTGTGATTAATTGAGGGTTCTGATGTTGTATGTTTAGCCGCAACGACCACAGCAGCGCGAGAGAGACACGTAATTTGGAGGGAAAAAATCGGTGAAACGGGATTCGACGAAACGGAAATTCCCGTTTCGCCGATAATTAGGAAACTGATTAAAATTCGGATAACCGGGATTCAGCATAACAGCTATACTGAACCACTACACGGCCAAGCTGAATGATGTTTTCTTATTATTTTGTGTGGTGGGGGTAGGGGTGGGGGTGAAAAAATAAGAAACCCAGGGATAAATCCAATAAATAGGCAATAAATACAACACAAAAGTGTTGCTGAAGCTGACATCAGACCCACAGTAAGCTATTGAAGATTTTT
>JAHWFP010034692.1:26746-53277 GCA_023313725.1 Lithobius niger | reverse complement strand
TCGTAAATCAACCTTTTCGACCTTCATTGAAAGCTGACGAAATGTGACGGAGGGGTTGGGGTCGGGGCCAGATTTTTTTTTCTTCTGAAAATGAACCATTCAAAGGTGAAAAATAGAAAAGTGAAACCTTTTTATTCACTTTTGTCCAAGGCAACTGTAGGCATTACTGGAAAATAATAACTGAGACCCTTGCTAGAACAAGGGCGTAATGCAAAATGTAAATTTTTGAGAAAAACAGCCTCAAAATTACAAACTGCTGCTGCCGTTGAAATAGGCTAACAAACATAACCAGAATGCGTTTTTTTTTTTGGGGGGGGGGGGGCGCGCCGCTAAGGATGCGATTTTCTCAGCCCATTCCATTGGCTATATTCCATGTGAAGCATGTACTTTTTTTTTAAATTAATTTCTTTGAGCCATACGTCAGCCGAAGCATTTTAACGCTCGTATGGCTGAACCAGCTCAAATTTGAACATTACCAGACTTTTTGAGACGAAGAAACATCTGGTAAAGGGAGCAGCCAACCCGGGGATTTGAACCGGGAAACCTCCGATCATTGTAGGGGGGGGGGACAAGATCGTTCAGAAAAGGCCAGAATAGTTCACATAGCCGCTGAAGGAGCATGGTAGCCTCTCACGCTACCCTGGCGGGCAGTCCTGGCGGGGACTTTGCCAAGATCCCCTTTCCGGGGGTTCGACCAGATCCACAAACTTCCAGCAACCAGGCTGAGCGCTCTCACTGCTCAGCCATGATGACTACCTCGTGGATATAAAAAAAAAATGAATAAGAAGCACTTACGGCCTTTTTCCAGAAATTTTTACCCAAGTTACGCCCTTTTTCCAGAAATTCTAGAGCATACAACCAAAGCAGCAGAGAAGTGCTGGCACCTAGCGATAAAATCAGCAATATCTGTCACCAGGTGCCATCTAGCGAGTTAGCTGCACACTAGACTGACTGTTAAACGCTTGCTGCATGTAATGCTGCACGTTTTTTTAACGCCCTTTAAAAAAAAAAGTGCACTTACACCCTTGTTCCAGCAGTGGTCTCAATTATATTTCTTTTTCCTTGATTCAAGGACCTTCTAGCGACTATTTTATCCTCAATTTCTGGACCTTTTACGGTCGCTTTTGTACACAAGTCCGGGGCAACTGTTATCATCAAATTCTTGACTTTTCACAATTCAAAGAGGGGGAGTTGTGCGATGTCTGTGACACCCATCGTTAATGCCCCCCCCCCCCCCCCTCTTCTTCCCCGAATCCAACCGCCATTCACTCCCCATGTGCCTGGACTGTAAGCATTTTCACGAATACAAGAATACCACGAATACAAGATATACCAGCGTGAGTAAGTAAGAAAGAAGCAACCCCGACTGGGATTCAATCTCTGGTCTTTCAGCTTGCTGGGTGGGTACTGTACCAACTACACTAACAGGGAGGACCCTTAGTTGCCGGCTTGGACTGCTTCTGTAACCTATCATTATCTTGTTGTTACTGTCTAATTTTACACGCAGTAATTTCTCGCGTGCAGCTGAAGAAGAAAGCTGCTTTCTGTGGTGTCCTGGCATCACGTCGGTGCGCCTTGCACCCACATTAGTTGTCCAACTAATTATGCACAGGTGTACTGTGTAGTTACCCTCCTATCACGGCTAACCAATCATAGCACTCTTATTTTAACAGTATAAACCAAAGTTTCATAGCAGGGTTTCCACAAGAGGGGGGAATTCCCACTTTGAGGGAATTTTGACAATCTAGAGGGGGAAAAATAAAAGAGGGAAAATCGGGAGGGAATTTCATCGGCTTCAAAATATTTAATTAATGTAAAAAAAAAACTTCAATTTCGAAACACTAAACCATACGAAATGGCTGTTTGCCGTGACGTCACCATGAGTTAGCCAATGACGAACGAGAACGGCTGTTTGGCCGTCTGATTGGACTAGCCCAATCACGTGATGTGCACGTCACAGCAAACAGCCATGGCGTGTGGTAGGCCCTATACGTCATTAAAATCACAATTAACTCACAACTTCGCTGCGTAATGGTTGAAACGACTGTGGCGTCCCTACATTATCACTTCCGGTTCCGACAGTGGTTTACACTTTGCAGTGTGCAATACTTCATATTTATACTCTGTTTTCATGCAACCTGTTTTCATAATAACCAGATTTTTTTTAGACAGAGAGGGATTTTTGAGCAAAAAGAGGGAAATATTAGCCAACTGAGAGGGAAAAAAAATTGGTGCGTCGTGGAAACCCTGTTTCATAGCAGTAACGTCTAAAAACGACGACTCCCGAAGAAGCAATCCGTACAATGAAAACGGGCGAGTGTGTCAATTCTTTGGCTAAAAGTTGAAACTGGTAAGATGTTGCCTTGAAAAGAAGTTGAAATTGGCACGTTGTTGCCTCGCTTAATTTGCTGCGCGGTCATCTCAGCGTCAAGTCTCAAATGACGTCATGCACGAAGGACAGTTATTTTTCGACCGGTACAGATCGCACAGCACAGAGCGATAAACTGGGAATGGAAAGGAGGGCCTGAACGGCAAATGCCCGTATGTAGGGCAGTGCTCTCTACAAAAAAAAAATTATATTGAGGGGGAAGGGGGATGAGTCTTTTACCATTAAGCATATCATTACGCGTTAATCGAATCGACAAGGTACGTTTTCTCTGGTAGGATACAGGGACGACGCTAGAATCACTTTACTGGGGAGGCGGCATTGGGGCAGCATTTTAGCCAGGGGTGGGGGGGGGGCGATCAGAAAAATGCTACTTTTGAGGCCCCCCTCCAAGGAAAAAAAGAAAAGTAAAAATAACACTCTTGCAATTCTCTTTCTCACACCCAACGTTCTCAACTGTTTTCTACACCATTTTTTTGGAATATTTTTAAATGCAGCTGAAAAAAAATGATTTCACAACTCTCACAGTAACGACTATGCTCCATTGATGTGACCTCAAGTCCTTCCTGTCGCTGTGAAAGAAACCAACGTAGTTTTCTTAATAAGTAACCCGAATTTTCTTCGTTTATACGTTTGATTTTTATCTGATGGTGGGGGGGGGGGGGGCCCCCGGGGCCGGCGCAAAAATTTAGGGGGGCGAGCGCCTCCCCCCCTCGCCCTCCCCTTAGCCGTCCCTGGTAGGACAGGAGGAAAGGAGGAAAATACTCCAACAAGCGAAATTCCCTGTCGCGTTCAACGTTTAGGCCAAATCGACTGAATACTGGGAAACAACCACGGGCAAAACAAAACGCCGGGCGAACCCGGTATAACTGCTAGTTATAATAATTATATGCACCATACCCATGACGAATCCTTGTACCACTATAGCCTGTATAAAGCTCGGGAGTGCCAAATTGTTAACCTAACATCTATTGTGTCACTCTCTGTTAGGCATCGAACCTTGCACATCACATTGGTGATGAGGCCGGATTTTTAAGTTGAAAAAAATGGGAACTTAGAAGTAATTTTTTTTTTCATCACCTGGTTGTATTGGGCATAACCCGTGCGTGGAATGGGAGTGGCCAGCGCAATTGAGAACTAGTATTAACTTAAATTTAAACTTACAATAAGTAATGTAAAAAAAAAATGGCTTACCTTGTAGGCAGTATCAGAAGAGCTGCCGTGGGTTAGAGTGCTGGTGTTTGGGGTGGCTGACGCTGCATTCCCCACAGTAGAAGGCCATGGAATTCTCCGTTGGAGGCCAAGGCTGCAGCCCAGGTTTCCAGGATCAGTCGGTGGACTTTGAACATCATACGGGTTAGGGGTTAGACGTAACAGTTCTTCGAAAGGGAAGGATTTGAAATACAATGCTTCAACTGGTTTATCTTCAAATTCTTCAACTGGTAAATAGTTGTTACTAGCGGGACCCTTGCATGCTGCACAGTGGACGGAGTCTCTCAGTGTTAGCCTCTCCCGGTGTTTGGTCTTCTTAGGAAAGCAAATCGCATTTGTGATATTTCGTTGGTAGATAGATCCTTTAATCTTACTCGTCCACAACGCGATCTGGCAGGAACCTGACCCACCCTTCTCTGTGCACTGAGATATGAATATATCGTCTGATGTAAGAGTTAAAGGGAGGGACTTACCCCTTCCTCTCCCTCGCTTTTCTACTCTTCTTCCCTCCTCTTATTCCCCTCCTTTTCTTCCCCTCCCGTCCCTTGCCACAACTCTCCCATGTTTATTCAACGGGACAGTTAACGGTATTTTTCTTCCGGTATTTTGGAGGTCTTGTGACGTACTCAGGGAGTAGACGATTGAAGTCAAGAATTATCTCAAAGCCAATTTACTCCTGACTGCATAGCTAGGGGACTATGCATTGAGAACATATATTAGGCATAAAACACACAAGTTTAGGAGCTTGGTCTTATCCTGAGCTGAGTCCAGGGAGACAACCTTTCGAGTTGTCTGCCCCACACCAAGTCCCTTCCTATGGTCCAGGCCCTCGTATTTATACGCTGGGCTGAGCAATAGAAGTCGCCTGAGGCATTACGTTGCGCAACCGCTAACAGGTAGGAGCCGGCTCTAACTGGTTTGAACAATAGAGTAGCCTCGTTCCCGGCTGTTGGGGTTCGGCCAAGTTCCGGTGTAGAAGGAAGTTGACAGGACGCCAAGCTGCTTATGTAACTGCAAGGTGCACCATGTGCGTTCACACAAGGTGCGCCATGCTATTCGTAAATAGCGTGTTACAGTCTTACCGGGGACTCTATCTTCATCTCCTCCCCCCTCCCCCCTCTTCTTCCCTACTGTTTCCCTCCTCTACTTTCCTCCATTTGGCACAACCCTCTCATGTTTGTTCAACGGGACAATGTTAACGGGACTATTTGCGCCGGGATTTTGGAAGCGTTAACGGGACTTCCCTCACTTCTCCCACCCTTCCCTTTCTTCCTCTCCACCTCTTCCCCCTTTCCCTTACCCTCCCCTCTTATTCCCTCTCTTCTCGTCTCCCTCATCTCGCCTCCCCCTTCTCCCCGTCTCTCTATTCCATTACCCTCACATGTTTGTTCAAGAGGAAAACGTTAACAAGACATTTCCACCGAGATTTTGGCACTGATCCAGAAAATGTGCACACCTGCGTTTTACTGAATGCTAAAAAAAAACAAAAAAACCTATCGCTGAGAAAGTCAGCATTCAGTAAACAAGCAAGCCCCCTGCTGTCAATTATTAATCTCCGTGTATCTTTCCAAAGGGTTTAACGAGCGTTAACCACTCCTGGTTATCTGCCCGAAGCCCTAAGGCCCTATGTCTGCCAACTTAGAAACAATTCACGTCGGTAGCATGCACCACCAAATTGTTTCAAGTATCAACGATTGAGCATGCGGTGATTGTTGCCGCCTACTTTACAACAATCCAACTTCGCTCTGCTGCAAGGCAGCATCTACGAAATAAATGCGCCTTTCCATCATGTCACGCTGCCAATCGTCGTTTTTGTTTAAAGTTGTCCGCTTTTAGTCGAAACACGGATTGGATTTTTTTTTAACTCAACAACGAAAGTCCAAAAGTCAAAACCTATAGCCCGCCAACAATGCCACATTCACGCGGCCAAACGTAGTTTGCACGGTAGCAATGATTAGAGACGTGCATCGCAATTGTAGTCAAGTTTAAGGGGACTGTTGCACGTGTTTCCAGTAATTGGTTTTCACGTTGGTTCCCTTCCTTTTGCCCGAATGAGTATTTCATTAGTAGATTTCTTCAAATTTTGTACATCTAAAAAGTTTTGTTGCTTCATTCAATTTAGCAGGGGTGGCTTTGGTGTTCTGGGACCACATCAGAGCACCTTGCACCCACATTAAATGTCTAACGAATTATACACAGGTGTACTGTGTAGTTACCCTTTCTTGGCTAACCAATCATAAGACTCTTATGATAATACATGCACCATACCCATGGTTGGTCCTTGTACTACTATCTATCTATTTATTTCGCTTAGGAGCAGACTTAGCTCAGGAGCAGAGCTAAAAGGATTGTTTGGGATCAGGATTAAACAAAGCTTCAATAGTCAGCAAGAGGGCGAGCGGGCTCATTCTTTCCACGGTAGCAAAGGAAAAGGGCGAGCGGCCGACAATGAGAACGGATATGCGCCCTAACAATTAGAAACAAACACCTTCAAAAAATGCTGACTGTTGGAGCCGAGCTGAAGTAGCGGCAATCAGCTACACCGGCATATTTTACGCCGGGGAAGAACTAGTAGTCTATATAACGCTCGGGAGCACCAGCAATGAGTGATGCCCAATTGTTAACCCTAACATGTGTTGTGTCACTCTCTGTTAGGCATCAAACACTGTGCATCACAATTTCCTTGCACGATGGAGCCTTTACGTCACCACTGAGAAAGGCTGGACAGCTTCTATTAGCTCGTCTCGAGCCTGCAACCAGTGGTCCGCCCCAGTAGCAGAGTTGGCAGCATGTTGACTATTAAATGGAAGGTCTTGCACGAGATCCAGTCGGGTCACTTGTCTTTTCTTTCTTTATCAGATGAATGGATCTTAGGCTCCTGTTCCGGACGCGTACTAAATCTCAAACTTGGACCAGAAATGACGTCATAACTGTTTAGCGCCAATTACCACCAGAACCGTTTCTGGGTATGAATGGTAGCAATCGGGCTGCGAATGGCATAAATAGTTATGACGCCATTTCACGCCTGAGTTTAAGGTTGAGTAATGCATTCGCAGACTCTCAGCGGGCCAGTTTTTAATGCTGAATACTTGCTCCAGTACGCATACAAACTATAGGGACATTCTTTCTTGTGTCACAGCTGCCTCACGCAGAGCTTAGGTGCACCGTGGTTACCGCCTCATGGACTTAGGGAAGAAAAATAACGGTACCTGCGGACTTGTGCTTGACATACCCAGCGCGGATGAGCGTTGCCATGGGATAGAGCGTTCACGTGATATCAGCTGCGCAGAAGCTGCATGCTGCTGTCTTAAAAGGACATTCCTCCCAGCGATTTTTCTCGATCCTCCACATCAAGTGTGGGGGGGCCCCCCCCCAAAGCTCTGTGTACTTACCGTTATTCTTTCCCTCGCTAAAAATCCGTTTTAAAATGTGGCGTCTAGGAGAGTTTCTGTTGAATAATTATTAACTACATTTACTGCGTCCCGCAGTATATGATCCTTTGCGCGCTTACAATAACCACGACGTTTCATCTCTGTGCGTGCATGTACTAATTTTCAAATAATTACCATAAGATCAAAAATCTAAAAGACTAATGCGGTCAAAATTAAAATTAGTTATTCCAATAGATCGCCGAAGCAAAATTATACGACACTAGCCTAGAGAATTATAAATTGTGATGTTAAAATACGAGAATCATTCCGGTTTGTGACGACACAATTAATGCGTTCATGCCTGGTTCGTCTATTTGACACAATGACAAATGAGACAGTAGCTGAGTTCTTCGCTGCGAGGAATGCAGCTACTATCGCAGTTGACCTTTGCGATGCTATATGCGCGGATGGCGATCAGGGGGCTGTTACAAGGCAGGCGGAATGTTACAAGGCAGGCCGGGTGTTCCGTTAAACGTTCGAATGTCTCAGCGCACCAACTGAAATTTGCGCGGGATATGGCAAATATATGGTTAATATGAACCGGTCGAACACCGAAGTGAATATTGCAAACGAACAGCAAAGCAAACGGCCGCCTCCATCCAATCAGGGCTCTAATATAGTACCGACCGGATCTCGGATAAAAAATAGCACGTGCGGCTGGGTTGGACAATATGGCCGCCGAAAGCACCGCTGATGCGATTGATTTGTCTCGTTGCCGCTTTCTGTCAACCGAGGGCGACACATTCAGTACAAAAAATGCTGCCACTCTTCCGTTAAACACATTCTGGATAAACGAACATGTCACTATTTACTGAAGAGCTACGTGCAGTAGAGGAATTTAATAGCTTTTGGGCAAAAGGCTATACGGAAATTTATTTATTTGTACGTGTAAGCTGTTTTCCGACTGATTAATTCATTCAGTGAGTTAATAATAATTATAATATTAATAATAAGTTCGTTGCAAACGCAACCGGAATGGCAAGGACCTGGTGGTCACGAGCTGCCCTCCGAAGTTAAATTTAAATTTTAATTTTAAAAAGTGTCGGAATAGACCGCTGAATTGCAGGCAAGCGACCAGATACGGTCAGGGGCAGCGTTTTATTTATACGCATGCTAAACAGAAGTGTTGCGAAAACTAATGGGAAAAAAAAGGTAATTATTTGGAAACATTATTACTTTTCAGAAGAATTCTTTTTAAGGTGGTGGAGAGTTTTCGTATTACATTAAAATATATTCAATACATTAAATATGAAACCAAACTAAATTCGAGTAGAAAATAGGAAGCAGTAACATTTTCGCCAGCTACTGAGTTTCCGTAATCTACCGTAGTACAATTTACATCGATTTGTGTATATAGGGCAGTGACACAACGTTGTATTATTGTGTATAACTCTATGGTGGAGCCAGTAACTGGGATAGCTGCAAGGGGCACTGGAGGGGGAAAAGAAGGGTGTCGTACTGAAGACAATGCTGTTAAGAGTGGAGTTCTTCGGCCCATAATGCGCGATTTTTGTCGATTTGTTGGCAGTTGATGACATTTTAAAGCAAGTGGCATCTTTATTTTCCAATCACAACCTAGCAGCATAAGGGATTGAAGAAAACAACGTTTTTTTAAGCCTATGAAATCCGCTCTCAAAGCACTGGCTTGACTAGAAGTGCCGTTGTTTAACCCTCCATTTTAATCTAGTGCACCTTGCAGCTATCTCTTGTAGGCAGTATGACGTCACATGACGCTGTTCTATTGATTTAAAAGTCAATACAATTTATAAACCTTCAAATAAAAATAAGTTAAATATGAAAAGAACAAATTATTAGACTTCCCTAACGCAATTGAATCAAATCGAATCCATCGTGTTCCGCCGGCGCTTCCGTTCACCTTTTGATTACCCAGTTGTTTCAATATCTTCCGTCTCCGCCAGGTTTTACCTCCCGCCACGAAGACTGACGAACCCTTCGACTCGCTCACCCATCACACCTCCAATTAACGAGGAAAATAAACGACTGGGGCAGCCCAATAATAGCATCTCGCACGTTTCAGTCGATAAACCGACTAACTTAAGCCTGTCACAATTAAAATTTACCTCCTGCCTAAATTGTCGAAGACGAGATTCGCTCCACCTAAGCATCTTCCCCAGCTTCGCAGCATCCCTGCTTATCGACTACAGTTGCCTGGCTTCGTGTGACGCGAAAAACTGAAATGGAGAAACGAAACGCGTTTTCAAGTCCTCGGTCGATTACTGCTGCACTTTATTTATTTATTTATTTTTTAATATGGCAGTCGTTGTCGCTTACGGTTGTTTTATTTTCTTTTAATTTATAGAGTTTAGAAAAATCAGAGGTATTTAGGTTGCATTGATACCCATTTAACCAAGCTGGCAACGTCACGAATCCGCTCGCAGCCACCGAAATACACGAGTTTGGACGCGTCATGGAGTGATCAACCGATCATCATCCAATACACGATTAAAAGTGTGTATGTGTGTCTGCTACCGTCTGTTTACTATCATGACGCGCAAACTAAAACTCATTGTCGATTCATTTACACTACTTAACACGACTCCTTCATTGTTTCGGTTTCAAGTTTCTATCTGAACAAAGAGAAAGACGCGATTAACGTAGGAACCAATAGTGGTCGATCTGCTCGGGCGAAAACTTGGATTTGTTAGCATATGCTGGGAGGGAATGGGGTGCGGGGAATGAAGTTGGGTGGGGTTGAGGGGGTTATTTAGCTTCAAAAATATATATATAATTCTGAATGTCGATCTTTTTTTTCAAGAAATGGTATTTACTTCACTTGAAATATTTTAACGTTGTAGGTCACGATAGGTGAGTTTTAGAAAATAAAAAAAAAATTAAAAATTAAAATCTGCTGGTATTTTTTTCTGGTAATTTTCAGGCTGACTTCAAATCAACGATGTTATTTTTTGGGGGAGATTTGCAGTCTCGTTTCGATAACTAGGCTCTGCTTCGAAGGGGAAGCCACCATCGCGTCATCACCAGCAACTCTTCTCAAGCTGCCTACTGCCAATTACTGTCTTGCTACTGTTTGCTGTCAGCTCAGTGGCATGCTAGGCAGGGAAGCTTATCACTATTTTGCAAACAATTCCGCCTTTCATGGTAGTGTTGATAGCGGTACTGGAAAAGTAACGAAATCGCAGATGACTAAGCTTTAAAAGGAACTGTAAAATTAGTTGTAAAAAAAAACCAGCTAGGTGATGATGTATTAATTGACAGTAATGATGTCTAACCAGAGACATCGCCCCGGCCCCCCCCCCCCCTCCAAACGCTAATGAACCCCCTTTTACGCAGCGCCCTTTCCAGTGATCATGTCTATTAGATTCTTCCGTGTCCATGATCATGCTGGGATTGCCATATTTTTTTCTGGTCCGAGAGAGACAGAAAGTAAATCACCCACAATGCCTCATTAGTATTTTACTACTCTACGAGAGCCTAATGTGCACTACTCCGTACGCTCGTGTTTCGTTTTCAATTACAGTCTGTCTTATTGTCGCCAATCACTTTGCAAGGTAGCCATGATAAGGGTTAAATAAATACAGATGCAAACCTATTTACGTTGCCTTTTGGACTTATATATCAGAGTGCCTGACCGGGGAATCGAACCCAGGACCTTTGAAACCAAACGCCGACATCCTACCGCTGAGCCTTTAAAAGGAAACGTCCATAGGAAGCATTTAACACGTGCATATAGTATACATATAAACATACACTTTCCAATCGCCACTGGAGGGATGCTTAATTGCCACGCCACACTCCAAGTGAAACGAATGGAACACTTAAACGTGAAATAAGGATTAAAGACACCGTGTCAGTATGGATCAGCGGTAGGACCTCGGCCTTTGGTTTCAAAGGTCGTGGGTTCGATTCCCCGCTCGTGCAGTCTGGCATATAAGTCCAAAAGGCAACGTAAATAGGTTTGCATCTGTATTTATTTGACTTGTTGAGCCTCGGCTATCCGTCTGTAATGATAAGCGTCGTGCATCGAAATGTAAAGTGATTGTTAAAGCGATTGTTAGCTTCTTAACGCCCGTTTGGAGAGAGTCTATGATGAAAGTAGACTGTACACACTGGTGACACAACGGATATAGGAGCAGTTGTAACTTTCCAACACACCAACACTCGCACACAGTGGAGAACTTGGTTGGGTTTCATTCTGGTACACAGTGGCTTCTACGGTAGACCTATAGTTGTACACAGTGGCTTTAACATTTACTGACTTATTAGGTGACCTGAACCTATCAATGAGAGTGTCAAAGAAGATTCAGTGTGGTAGATCTATACTTGTACACAGTGGTAGAAACATTTCTCACTTAGGCCTAATGGGTAACCTAAACCTATCAATGAGAATGTCAAATGAGATGCTTAAAGGAGAATGGTCGCAGCGAACGCTTTTGTGACAGAATCTGAATTTCTGGCACGCGGTGATAAGTGAGGTCTATTATTAGTCTATTATTGGTCTATTAGTCCATTGGTTTCTTAATATGGTTGTCTATTGGTCTATTTGGCTCTCATTGACTAATTCGGCTTAGGTAAAGTTGGTGTGTAAATTAGTGTTTAAGTTAGCTTGTGGAATAGGGCGCATAGCTTCGGGCTGAGGCTTTAAGAAACAAATTTTAATTCCTAGTTTGGTGATTGTACAGTGAGCGCATAGAAGTGGCAGCTAGCGTGGTTTAGGCAATTGTATTAGGTTTGCTTAGAGTGCATGGCTTTGGGCCCAAACTCTTTAATAAATACATTCATCCTAGTTTGGCTCCCTAAAAAAACAAACAACTTCTTTAAAATATCATTTCCACGATCGTATTATGGAGATTTCCGTGAACAAAGTGCCCTTTAAATTTGTTCCTGGAGATTCGAGTCACTGGATGCGCTAATTGAATGAGCGAAGCGAACGAAAATCAGCGCTGTGAGATCACGAGGGCTCACTAAGAATAACCAGACGAAAAGATTTTCAAAGAAACTTAATTTGGCGCCGCTTTGACACAAACGATAGACCTGACAACACCAGTTTTTAAACTGTGCATCCAACATCACTTGTATGTAAAACAGACTTCAGCAAAGAAGTAGCATTATTAGCCACCGAAAAATTATTTCATGCAACGATGCTTGCGCGTACCAATTTTTAAAATGGTGCATCCTGTGATTTGATTCATAGGAAACGCTGATTGAGTGAGCGAACGAAAATCGGCGTTTGTTAGCTAATGTGGGGAAAAATTTGACTGAAAAAAAGAAATTTAATTTGATAAAAACATAGACATGCAGGTGAGCTACCCAACGGTACCAGTGTTGCAAAGGATGCATCCAACACCAACCGTGCTTCCTCCAGTATTGGTAAAAACGCATCTTGATTTTCCCAACAACATATACGATCAGAGTGACGTAAATACGGACATGTTTATATTCAGAGGTTCAGGAACGATTTGGTCATTGATCTGTTAGGGATGGGCGAGCTCAATTTTTCCACGTCGAATGCGTTTCGAGTCGAGATTTAGTTTCAAAGATGATGTTGTAAGATGTAATTACCATAACATGCTAAACCAATTAAAACAATTTTTTTTTCGTGTGTCAAGATCTCTTCACACGACAATTACGGCACAACTGTTAATTACACGAGATTATTCTACATTTTTTAAAGCGCTAATTGTAAGGAATTTGAGTAAAGACGTTAAGTTTTGCTGCAGCTTATCGAAGAAAATAACATTTTTTTTGTCAAAACTCTATACCTTGCGCCATGACCGTTTGCTGTGACGTGCATATCACGTGACGGGGCTAGTCCAATCAGATGGCCAAACAGCCGTTGTTCTCGTTCGTCATTGGCTAACTCATGGTGACGTCACGGCAAACAGCCATTGCGCATGGTTTACGAAACTCAAAACTAGGAAAAATACGACTTTGAAGTTTTCAGATCGTGTCGAGTTTACACAAGTGAGTCAAGCTCGAATTCGAATCGACAATTCGAGTTTCGCACAACCCTTTTTTCTGTTTCAGGGAAGTTAATGGCCAGGAGGTTGCGGAGAGGTCGAGTCTCAAAAATATCAAAATTAATTAGAGATTATGCGGAATAAGACTAGGAGCTTATACTGTCGAGACACACACGTCAAAAACTGCAAACCTTGGTGAAAATCTACAAATCTACAAATCCGCAAATTCATGCAAATCGGGAGAATCCATGCAAATAAATCTACTAAAATCCATGCAAATTATCTGCCAATTTCGGTGAAATCTATAAATCAAATCTGCAAATCTCTCCTAGTCAACAGAAATCCGTGAAAATCAACTAACATCCGTGCAAATCTGCAAATATACCAGTGCAAATCTATAGATCTGAAAATACTGCAATTATTAATAAACCTCGCAAATCTGTGCAAAAAATCAGTGTAAATTTGTGAAAAATCCTAACAAACCTGTAAATCACATATCTGCAAAAGCTTAGGTCTGTGATTTGCAAATCCAGTGGATTTGTAAATTTCATACGTCATTTCCGGGTTTATCGGTACCCTCGGCTACTCCAGTCTGAAACCACCTGAAGCAACCAAGCGCACGACTGTAGAGTCCTGGATTATGATATACACTATTGGTTTTCGTGAAGAGAGCCTTCACATCGCATCGGTCAGACGATGCGAACGATGTAAAAATAGTGCTATAAAATGCATCCCTCTGCTTGCCAACCCCATTCCTCGTTTTCTAAATATTACTTACCTTGTTGCAAAACTTCGCAAGAGTTGGTTTAACCTTGCTCCCAAGCACAGCCTGTTAGCAAGCAGCAACGGTCAAGTCAGCTCCCTCAATTCGTCGGAAAACCGTTTCCACCTAGTTTTGAAGCTAAATCTTGATAAAAACAGTTTGTTTCTCAGAAGGAACGTGCGTCGTTGTGGCTACGACCCTAAAATCAATATTTCGGATTGATTAGATAGATGTTTGACTGATGAGGAGGAGAACCACGTGGTTCCCATGTGTCATCAACGCTTGTTGACTCCTAATGGTCTTGCTGTCAAGACAAAATGCCAGGTTCCTTTCGACAAACGTGATTTACGGTTTGTAATTTAAATGGCGATTATTATTATTATTATTTTTTATAAGGGCGGCGTAAATGTCGTTAGCCTTACGTGCATGTAACCGCAAATACATCGTGTTGCTATTTACGAATTCAAAAAGTCACAGCTAAACTGAATAATTAAGTAGAGTAAGTCGACCCGCTGGTCGATGCGTAGCGTGCCTGAAATCTTGGAGTAAATATCTTTTCCGTCGTAGGGTAGTAGGATTCTCTAATTATTTAATTTCAAAATGGTGACTGTAAGCGATAGAGCACAATAACAATAAAGATAAACATGTTTAAATTAAATGCTACCATGTTTTTTTTTTGTGTGAGAATATGCCTTCATAATTGTCTAACTGCAATCAACCAATGGAAAGCCAGGAAACTGAGCCACCAACCAATCACGCCTCATTGACACAAATAAAACGAGCACACGGCATTTTATCTGACAAAATTGCCAGCTTTATCCCGCCATACTGTTTTTACGAACGAATCGGCTGGTTTCCTGGTCTCCGCCACACAACGCAAGTATGACATAACGCAAGTAGGGCTGGTTTAGGCCTACATTTAGTAGGTCTGAATCAATTTCTGAACAAATAAGGCCTGATAGTCACGTGAAACATGATCTAGCATCCCAGCAACGAACTACTAATTTTTGGTCACCATGTTGACATAACGACTGGCCAGCATCGGCTTTCTGCCCAAGCAAGTTAGGCTTAAAGTGTACGCGGCCTATCTGGAGTTCGCCGCAGAACGAACACAGATAATCGATTTTACGTTTTTGGCAGCAGAGTGCCTTGTTGATATCCAAGATGGTTACAAAAACAATGGCGGCCGTCGACTAAAGCCGCCCCCTCCAGGAAGACGTAGTCGCGCGTAAAATACTTCCAGGACTCAAGATGCGCCGCGCATACAATAATCACCACTGATATTCGAAGGACGGTGGTTGAAGTAATCGCAGTACATACAAAAATATTAAAGTGGCACTATTACCGATCGGTAATCTTCAGAATTGTCAAAATCTAGCACTATCTACTACTATCCAACAAGTGCTTGCATCAAGCAAAAAGCCATTTCTTTTAACGAAATAAACAAGCCATGACCTCCTTAATTCTTGAGTTAAAATTTGGTACATCCTCGTGCACCTGGGAGCAACCTGTAAAGGTTAACAATATCACTGCCGCTAGATGGCGCCACGGTATTTAGAACGATTTTCAATCGGTGATAGCGCCGCTTTAAATGCGAAGCTGAAACGTAAATAGTAGAAAGTAAATCAGTAATAATAATCCACCCAAAACCAAAACTGGAATAACAGAAGCCGGCAAATTTCCGGAAAAAATGGCTCTGCCTTTGAAAGTAGTGATATCGCTCAACAAGGGAAAAGCCGGTAAGGTTATTCCTAGCGAAGTTAATAGCACCGACTAATAGTTGGAAAGTTAAATGAAAATTAGAATATTGCCACTGGCGGTGGCATTCTTCAAGTTTTCGTTCAACATCCCAAGTATTATTCGGTGCGATTAACTTGGCTAATAGGATTAACCTCGGCACCCTTTCTCTGGTTGAATGGCCCCTTCCAAGACCGACCCTTTTTGGAAACTTGGCGGTTTCTCTTATGCTAGTTTCGGAATCAGGTTTTGGGTGGATATCACAACTTTCGTGGGGCTGTGAACGTACTAAATTTTCTCATTGATAATGTACATACTTGTCATTGCCCAATTAGCCGTTACATCAGCCAAATTAATGCGGTTTGGTTTATTGTATGTCCACTGTCCATGCTTCACATGCGTAAGTTTCTTCAATCCCATTTTTGCCGCACTGGCTAACAAAATCTGATTTTTGCTCATTTTGCTCACTCAATCAACGCATCCTCCTTCAGTTGCTTCTCTCGAAGTTAATGTTAAGCTACATTACGATTGAAAGTGGATTTGCTGGATTTAAATTGGATTTGCTCACTCAATCAGCCAAATTGAAAATTGTTCCGTTTGCTTTCTTCGTGCACATTTCGCCATGCAAATGTCCCTGAACTTCACTGTTACATGTTTAGCTGAGTAGAATGCACCAATCGTTAGCTGATCTATCGTGTGCAAATGTAAAAAAAGTAAAAACATTCGAATACAGCAGTAAGGTTTCACGTGGACTAAACAGTACTGCAACACTGCAGTATCTGAAACCCTACAGGAAAGTTTATTTCTTTCCTTTGCTGTTTTGGTTTCGGATCAGTTAAACCTTACCTTAAGCATCAAACGAATTCGTTTTTGTTTTCTAATTTTTTATTGTTTCGTTGATACTTTAATGATTTAAAAAGTGCGGGCTAATAACTAAGTAGTTGGGAAAAAGCATTGTTAGACCATTGTTCCTTCCGGACCAATAACTAGAAAAGCAGGTATCCACTTAAGTTATACCGGCTACTGTAAGATTGCACCTACTGCCTGTCTTAAACTAATAACCCATTTTTACGGCTTGGATGGGATTCGAACTCAACACCTTCAGATTAGTAGGCTGACGCCATAACCATCAGGATGTGCTGACTTGTGCAACCGACTATTTACGTATAGCAGGACGCAACACGAGCCAACACTCGTGGTGCGCCTTGCAGTTACATAAGCTGCTTGTGCGCCTTGCCAACTTCTGCCCAGCAGCAGAACTTGGCCGGACGCCAACAGCCAGGTGGCAAACCAGTCCTACTGCTCAATCAGTTGGGACTGGTTCGCCAGTCACGTGACGTAATGCCTTAGGCAACTTCTATTGTCCTCCAGAGTAAAAAAACTCGTGGCTGAACAACCGAAGGGTCCAGTCGGTGTTGGAGAGGCAATGCGAAAGGTTGTCTCTCTGCCTGCTACTAGGGCTGGACAGGCTGTAAACTGGACCAGTGCTTAAAATGTGATACTCTGTGTACAGAACCCTAGCTGTGCAGTAAGGTATGAATTAGAATTGAGTTCTTGAACTTGAAACCTTTCGACCATTCCCTCAGTAATTGTTGAAAATCACCAGTTTTGAAATGTATAATAAAATAATGTGACGTAATATTTCGTTTGTTACTGATTGTTACAGGACATCGACCATGCCCCTCATCCTGCCGAACACTCGCCCTTTTTCTTTGCTGCCGTGCAAAGAATGAATGTTTTCAGCCCTATTCATTGCTGCCTTTGAAAAGGTTACGGGGTATCGACAACAATACCTGTCACGTCACTTCCTCCCTTTCATACTCCTTATCTTCTAGTTCCATTCTACCGCTTTTATTATAGTATAGATATTATGTACATTATACAGCTTTTATTTTATATAAAAAAAAAGCCTAAAATAGCACTGTCCTTTCTAAAAACCTTTACTGAAACTCCAGGAAAGATGGCATGATCCTAGACCAACCGGGGCGCCGGAATTGTATCGACACGGAGTTACGTTAACTCCGGAATTTTTTAAAATAGTGACCCCTGTGTTGGACCCGGAATTACAGTAGTGAAACGCTGACAACAGGGTTAGTCTGGGTTGAATTTAAGTTGTGGGAATTGAGGCAAAATGGGAAATATTTCTAATTAAAATTGCCGAAATTACCTTTGGATGTGGGCTGTTGGGAGGTTCGTGGCGTATGAATTCTAGATTAACACCTAATTGTTGGGAGCACCAGGCAGAAGAACTCCAGTTACTCAGGGAACTCCAGTTACTGTTATGCTGCAAGTTGGAGCTACGCAGATTGCATCAAAGGAGTCAGTTAGATACCTTGGGGTTCAGCTTGACTTTCGACTGAGTTGGGTCGGTAATGTGACGGCAGTGAGGCGAGTGGTTGGAGGCAGATTAGGATCTCTGAAGGCACTGTCTGGTGGGAAGTTCACTGCGAAGCGGTCTGTTCTTCTCTCCTTTTACAGAGTGTACATTAGAGCTTGTGTGGACTACCATTTACCTTTTCTTGCTTGTAGGCACCGCCAGGTTGACAGTCTTCAAGTGGGGATTAATGAGTGCTTTAGGGTTATTACGCGCTGTCTTCCATCTACTCCAATTAATGCACTCCTTATTGAGGTTGGAGAGCTCCCGCTACGTCTTCGGGCGAAGGAGCTTCTGCTCAACCTATGCCTCCGGAACTTAGCACGCGGAAATGAGGACGTAATTCGTCGAATCATTTTGGATTATTGTGTTCTCTACCCTGTAACACGTGAGAGGCTAGGATCTCTTGGATATGGGGCTACTCTGCTGTTGGACCCCTTTTTGAAACATTTTCCGTACCCAGCTTTTTCTGTTCCGATGTGTCCGTGGGTGTGGTGTCCGGCTCTTGACTCTGTTTTTGACTTAGACCAGCACAGGCATGCGGTTGAGGTTTTTTGTGATGCATCCTTCCATGGTGACAACTGGTGTGGAGGAATTGGTGTTTTTATTCCCAGTTTAAAGGTTGGTGCCAGTTGGTACCTTGATGGGGTTGGTTCAATTTTTGTCTGTGAGTTGGCAGCCATCTCTGTGGCCCTTGACGTTGCCATGGATCTTTCGTTACGACATTTTGTTGTATGCTCGGACTCGTCATCATGTGTTAAGTTCTTGCAACGGAGCATAACGATGTTAGTTTTCAGTCATCCTCTGGTCTATGAAGTGTGTTGGAAGCTCTTTCAGGTCAGCCGTGTTGCACTAGTTGGAATACGATGGGTTCGGGCCCGTAGTGGTCTCTTCGGTAACGAGACTGCTGATGAGCTTGCTCGACGAGGCTATGAGCAAAGGATTAATCGGATAAAGGTTCCTTGCATCCCACGCGACCTGCGTCCGGTCATTGTTGCGTGGCAGCGTTCCAGCTGGCAAGACGAGTGGGCGTCTGGTACTACGGGACGAGTGCTCCACGGCATTCACCCGACTGTTGAGGTGCCTCTTCTTCTGGCTCGTTTACCGGTAGGGAATGCTGGTTTGATTTCCAGATTACGCACTGGTCATACACGGTTGAGGGGTCACGCATACCGTCTTGGTTGGGTGGCTACTCCAACTTGTGGCTGCGGGCAGGAGGAAAGTGTCTCTCATTTTCTTTTTGAGTGTCCTGATTTGCAAACTGAGCGGCAGGCGCTCCTAGGCCATTTTGATTTTCGGGGAGATCTTCAACTGGCTCTTGGGGTTCCCCCGTATGCTGCTAATGGTCTTGGTCGCTTTCGTGCGCTTGTGGCTTTTTGTAAGGCGTCCAATCGGGATATTTGATGTTCGGGGAAGCAGTCACCTACGGAGGCAATAGTATTTTGTAGGCATTTTTGGTGTGTTTAGTGTGTTGGTGTTAGTGCGTGTTGTGAACTGTATTAGGTAATTGGCAACGGAGTGCATGGCTTCGGGCCCTTACTCCGTAATAAATCATCATCATCATCATCAGAAGACCAAGTGAGCTCGAACCATTACAATTGATGTCAAACATTAAGTACGGGCAATTCATACGATGTATATTGTTACAACAATTGACCACACACCATCATCTCAACTGATAATGAATATTCATTTCGAAGTGACAAGGGTCATTACAATATGACGTCATATGGACCTTGGACTTGGTAGATTTCAAAAATGACGTCATTTAAGCAACTTTGCTGGAGTGGCATAATTTCAACATTTGAGATCCGGAATTAAACTAGCATACTTTTTAAAATTCACTCTGCAAAAATCGTTAGGGAAGGCTTCTAATTCTCCCATAATCATTAGTGAAGTATATTTGAAAAAAAAACTCTGCTAACGGCAGATGTGCTCCTATCCACGCTTTCAGGGAATCGTTGCACGCTGGTTAACCTTGCAGCTACCAAGCACCAAACACCATTGGCGCCTCGGTTGGCACAGCCCCGCTCACCCAATCCACTTCCAATGTAAGAGAGAAGGGAGAACAGAATGGGCTAAGGATTCAAATCGAACACTTTCGCCACCAGCGGTTCCCAACCTTTTCTACAGTATGCTTCCCCATTGGGACTAGCACGCAATGCCCCCCAACTCCCTACTGCTACAGGGTCGGATTGGGAAGGGTCGAGCCTCCCCGGGAATGTTGGGCATGGAGGTTCCTCCGAAGGCGAGGGAGGGGGGGGGGGGGGCTGGAGGTAGTACCGTTAGCTACTTCGGCATGGTCCAGCTGCCGTATTTTTAAAAAATATGCTTGAATTTGAAACATTTTCCTACAATTTACGCATGGAATTTTCATAAAAATCCCTTCCAAATTTTTCAAAAGTATTTGTTTTTTGTTGTTGTATTGTTTTAACAAAGGCCTCATGCAGTGGGGGGCGGCTACCG
This sequence comes from Lithobius niger, assembly GCA_023313725.1. NCBI lineage: Eukaryota > Metazoa > Arthropoda > Chilopoda > Lithobiomorpha > Lithobiidae > Lithobius > Lithobius niger. The sequence continues at coordinate 32,972 of JAHWFP010034692.1, read as the reverse complement.
TATTTTTAAGAAATAGACATGAATTTCAAACATTTCCCTATAACTTTTTTTTAAAGTTCTTCTGAGGTGGCCTGCCCGTTGATCCCAGTGTTCCCGAAAGGCCCAATGCGACACTGCATTGCTGTGTCATTTTTTTTTAACGAAATTATTGATACTGGGAAGTCTTGAAAATATTTACAATAATGTAATTTTAAAAAAATGATCGCTAGCAGGTGTGGGGCTGTCATTGGCGAGAACTTTGCGATGCATCGTTAAAAAAAGGTTCACACATCTGGCAGCGTCTCGCGCCTCCCTTTCAGTTGCTCCACGCCCTCCTACGGAGGCGCGCCTCCCCGGTTGGGAAACGTGGGCTTTAGACACCACTGACAAGGCCATGGGGAAGACATGACGCCTTGTCTCTAATGGGCCGTCTTACCCTGGTCGTGAAGATGCTTCCAAGATAAGACCATATGCTATAATCCTAATTTATGCGTGCAAAATTTTCATTTTGCCATAATCGTTAGTGAAGTCTTTTCTTTCTTCCAAACTCGTTAGTGAAATCTTCTTACTCTATAATAATCGTTAGCGGTCTTTTCGTTCTGCTATAATCGTTAGGGAAGTCCTCATTTTGCCATAATCATAAGTTGAGATCATTCTGCATTTTAATGGCTGTGTATTCTGATAAGTTGTTATACGTGGTTCATCGAAGCCATTTAGACTTGGAGGCATTTATAATACGTACACACTTAGAAGTCGTTATTATAGCCAAGTTGGCTCTAGGTAAGAATGATCAAAACACGTGCATCCAGCAGTAAGGGCGCCCGCGCACTGAGCGGCCAGTGGTCGTGGCGGCCAAAAAACACGGCGACGTGTCACGTGGCCACGTCCGTTTTTCATTGATAATTCTCGATCACGTGGTGAAAAATGAATACGGAGCATGTGTGGTCGCCCTGTGGCCGCCTGCACGCCGCTCGGGATCCCAGGCAATGGCCGCGGCGATAGGTTGGCCGCTGCGGCCAGGTGCGTGTTGCTACATCCGCCGTAAGCATTCTCGACCTGGCGCCTGTGTGCGTGGGGGCCCTAAGTTTAACTTCAAGTAATGCTGTAGTAAGAGTATGGCGCCAGAAAGTTACAGGAAAATCTCGCCTTGCAGCTTTTCTAATTTGAGCTAGTTTAAATTAAACCTTATCCAAAACAGAAAACGATCTCATTTTTGTTTACTAATTTAATAAATAAATAAACGGCAACAAAATACTCATTCGGTTTAGCGAGATTTTATTATTATTCGGTCATGTTTCATCAAGTATTCTAGCAAAGTGTACGTTCCTTGTGCCACAACAGCAATAAATATCAAGATCCACAACTTAACATTCATACAAACACCAACTGCCCAGGCGTATCCCAGTAAAGAACCCATGGAAAAGTGGAATCTGTAGGCCGAATAACTCTCTTCTTTATTGGTTGGAAACATCAGACCAATGGTAGCTGGAAATAAAAATTTAGTTTTAGTTGATTTATAACATAAAGTGTTCGGTTGAACAACGTCATCATTGATACGAGTAAAAACATAAAGCATTGTAACACATCTGTTACATGCAGCAGACTGCCGACGTGGCTGCTGCAACAGACAAGCCCTTACTTCCGTTGCTAAAGCATAATCCCAAGTCATTGCACAACAATCACTACTACTTGAAGAGCTGTGGAGGAATGCACAGTGTCGTTCAGCGTCCACCTGGTCTCTTAACCCCCCCCCCCCCGTACTAGTGCTTTCTCCAATTTGTTCCTCCAAACGCGGACACACGTATGACCCCATGTTTATCGTTATGCCACTATAATTTAGAATTAACTAAATACAGATGCAAACCTATTTACGTTGCCTTTTGGACTTATATGTCAAACTGCCCGAGCGGGGAATCGAATCCAGGACCTTTGAAACCAAAGGCCAAGGTCCTACCGCTGAGCCAGACTGACACGGCCGCTTCTATTGTTCTCCTTAAGTATAAATACGAGGGGCTGAACAACCGAAGGGCCAGTTAGTGTAGGAGAGGCACTAAGTCCAAAAGGCAACGTAAATAGGTTTGCATCTGTATTTAGTTATTTCTTGTGAGCCTTTGGCTTTCCCGGCTTTAATCATTATTTCACATTTAAGTGTTCCATTCGTTTCACTTGGAGGATGGCGCGGCAGATAATCGTCCCTCCAGTGACGATTGGAAAGTGTTTGTTTATATGTATATTTGTACGTGTTAAATGCTGCCTATGGACGTTTCCTTTTTGGCCGTGTCAGTCTGGCTCAGCGGTGGGACCTTGGCCTTCGGTTTCAAAGGTCCTGGGTTCGATTCCCCGCTCAGGCAGTCTGACATATAAGTCCAAAAGGCAACGTAAATAGGTTTGCATCTGTATTTAGTTACTTCTTCTGAGCCTTTGGCTTTCCCGTCTTTAATAATTTAGAATTCTTGACAAATAATTAAAAGTGGAGTATAGGAAAACACAAAAGCGACGTACACTTGTCAAGCACCATAGGTTTGATTCCATTTTAGCTTAAGATCCAAACAACAGACCACCAACATCGCTTGTCTTTCGTTGACGAATTACGCAAGCCCCCAATGTGGAGTGCTTTTGTGGATGCGCCGGTTGCGTGCTAAAACTTGCGCGAGCATTGTGGTGAACTTAAGCATCCGTTGTAAGAGGCGCGTCTTATAGTAACTTCCTGTCTCAGAATAACCATCGTGGTAGGCCAAGTGCCACAGATTGATGTGTGCAATTTTGTCCACTCTGGTTTGCCATAACCTTGCAGCTACCTAGTGCCAACCGGTAGTCGCGTGACGCTATACGAGTATATAATTTTATGTGACTTTCTTTTTTTTATAAATAAATAATGATAATAATAAATAAGTACTGTCATCCGTGTCAGTATTTATTGAGTAAGCACCAAGCCTATTCATGTATGATTGAGGTGGGGAGAACTTTTTAAACGGATACATTTGTGACGTACTCGGCGAGTGAACGATTGAATTCAAGAATATCTCACAGTCAATTCACTCCTTAATGCGTAGCTAGGAGTCTACGCACCGAGTAACACGTATTAGGCACTTAAACTCAAGTTTGCGGCCTGGTTTAGTTGTTGCTGAGTGCCAGAGAGTCAACCTGTCGAGTTCCGTCTCCCACACTAACTGGCCCTTCAGTTGTTCAGCCCCTCGTAGTATTTATACTTAAGGAGAACAATAGAAATAGCCTGAGGCTTCACGGGTGCGAACCGGTCCCAACTGGTTGGCACTGGGCTGGGTCGCTACCCGGCTGTTGGGCTGAAGTTGGCAGGGCGCACAAGCAGCTTATGTAACTGCAAGGTGTACCACGAGTGTCAACTCGTGTTGCGCCCTGCAGATACGTAAACAGCTGGTTACACATTTCTTATACCCACGAATACGTCCAAAACGTCCACTGCATAATGACCAAACGATAGTGTAACATCATTTTGTTGCACGCGAACAATCACGTAAGAATATGGCGGCTGCTGCGGAATCGCCAATCCAGCCAGATACGAAATGCGATTTTACACTTTAGCGTCCTCAAAATATTTTCTAAGCCTAGCGTAAATTGTACGTAAGACTTCAACGACGTTTGACGCTTGACGTACTGCAGAAACAACGTATAAGCTCTTTCAATGCTGATTTTCCTCACAGGTCGTCTGTATCTCATAATCGAAACCGAAATTGAACGCCAAATAAACCCAATACTGTAGTGTATGTACACCCTCATTGCCTTTTATAGAATATTAACCTAACTATAGAGCAGTGACACAACGTAGTATTATTGTATATGCTGGAGCCAGTTACTGGGTTAGCTACAAGGGTCACTGGAGGGGGAAAAGAAGGGCGTCTTACTGAAGACAATGCTGTTAAGAGTGGATGTCTTAGGCCTATAACACGCGATTTTTGTAGATTTGTTGGCAGATAGGCAGTTGCTGACATTTTTAAGCAAGTGGAATCTTTATTTTCCAATTACAACCTAAGCAGCATAAGGGATTGGAGAAAACAACGGTTTTTTTAAGCCTACGAAATCCACTCTCAAAGCACTGCATGGGCCAGAAGTGCCGTTGTTTAACCCACCATTTTAATCTAGTGCCCCTTGCAGGTATCTCTCTTGTAGCCAATATGACGTCACTTGACGCTGCTCTATTCAAACGTAACATGAGTACGCGCAACAGTGGGGAAGTGACATGGTTTATTCACAAGCAATCAGGTCGACGCATCCGTGATGCGATCAAAGATGACGTCACAAGAGAGCATTGATACATGACGTGGGTGTGGCATTGTGGTACATACACCACAATTACCGTCTTCACGTTTTCAGAAAAGGTTGACAATTTCAGCAGTACCCAAACCCATGCAGGCCCATATTCTGGTTCAAGAAATAATGTTTGCCTCACGTGGTCACCTCTGTTCCTGTAGAAATAAATGTATTATTTTATACTCGCTTCCGTATGCAGCCCATCGTTTGTTACAATTTAAAGCTACCGTACGATGGTTCAAACAAAGTGAGCAATTCGTAACACATTTTTTTTCATTTTAGAATAATGAGATATGTCCAGCCCGCGAAAAAAAATACCATTTTTACGTTCACAAGCGTCCGCGCCACTTCTTTTTGTTGTTAAATAAATAAATAAAAAATAAAAGATTGCGCGCGCATCAATAGCGAAAAATTTAAATTTTTTTTTTTTTTTTTTTACATTGGGTGTTAAACGTACCGGCCTGTAACGCATTACGTTTGTCCACCATTAAGGCGCGTTTACGCAGCGACTCGACTTTGCATTCTCGCAGCTAGAACTCAATCGCGATAGCAAAGGTGACGTTGCCATGGCAACAACGCTAAATGGATTAGCTAAAGCTGACATCGTTTGAGTAAATACTTGCAGTCTTATAATCCGTGCCAATAATATAAAGAATTCCTCATGACGAAGCAATTTTCCCAAACGCTTCTGAACTCACGTTATTTGCTGTTTTCGTTGCGAGGCGGCAGACAAAACCACCGCCATGATGGAATTTGAGGTGATTTCTAGCTTCTAGCTGCGAGAATGCAAAAGCGAGTGGTTGCGTAAACGTGCCCTTACGCTGGCTGTAGACAAACGAAAGGCTATGCTCAGGCAAAGGATGCCCACATGAGCAGCTTATATTATACAAGGGCTTCTCTCAACAAACCCTCTACCTGGTGGAGAAATGTATTCGAACCACGGTAAATGCATGGATTTTTTTTCAAATATTCACAGTAAATTCTTTTATTTAGTTATCAAGGAGCACACGACAGTTCCTGTTACTCCAATTCGTGTACTATTTGTCGAAATTGTGCTCGTAATTCTCACTGCTAATTTCGAGGTTCGTTTCAAGTTTTTGTGATAACCACTCAGTTTCTACCGACGCCATTGATCAAGTGACCAAAACTCTTGTCTAGCCCTACTTTCCACATTTTTTTTCCTTTCACACAAGCCTCAAATCGAGCGTCACACATCGGAAACAGATTCTTAACATACATGAAAAAAAAATATGAAAAAATACTAGACTGCTGTATTGACAAAATTCGAGGTTCGATTCACCTTTTAGAAACGCACACAGGCTTATGTCGGTTTAAAAATCAAGAAAATCTGCTGATTGTCTACTTTCAACGTTGTTTTGTTTTAATTTGGTGACTTACATGGCATAGACAAAGCCACAGCTGTGCTGGGTACATGTATGGAAAAACAAAAAACAAAATTCAAAGTAACTCTTCTGTCAAATTTGAGGTTTCTATTGACCTTTTAAAATGGCTTACAACCCTATTTTGGGCTCGTTGGTTTTAATCTGGGCTTTAGGAGGGAAGGAAAAGAAAGCTGGCACACTAACTCCACCTGTCGGAATGTAAAAAAATTGTTGGGGTTGCAGCAACAACGCCGCCTGTAGTTATTAACTTCGCTATATAATACTGCGAACTCCAAATGTTAGCATTCTTCAATTCAGTTGTACATTATTATAGGCTAGTTTAAATGATTTTCAACAACGAGAAAGTTACATAATTATGTTGAAGTATAATAAACTCCTAAACACACAAATGAACTGATTTTGTGATATTAATGTTTTTTTTTTTTTTAGTTTCGTTACCTTCACATTTTTAGGGGGCATACACTATTTTGTTCGATGTTGGGTTCACAGTTCACGCATGAAACCTTCGAAATTCGGTTATGTTTCATGCCTGCGACCTCCAGGTTTCAAAATATGAA
>JAHWFP010034691.1:61711-92169 GCA_023313725.1 Lithobius niger | reverse complement strand
CGGAGGAACTGGTAGAAGGACTTGGGCGCAAAGGCGTGTTCCCTTACAAATACCTAACAATTGTGGACGTGTTTGAAGAAACAAGTTTACTTCCTAAATCAGCATTTGGTTCCTCGTTGAAAGGGGAAATCGATTCGGAAAGTTTAAACTCAATCTGAAAATATGGAAACTATAGACAAATGCGATAAGGTTGGAAATTACCACGATCTATATCTGTGGACTGACGTAGGACTTTTAGCCGACGTATACAAAAACTTTAGACTAATGACTAGAGAGTTACAGACTGGATCCCTCCCACTACATTTTGACACTGTCGCTGTTGTTGAATGCTGCACTGAAGAAGAGCGCCGTATCTTTATGACTGTTTTGGACATAGACATGCATCTGATCGTGGAAAAAGCTGCCAGAGGCGGAGTCTCATTTACGGCTAGAAGATACACTAAAGCTAACACTCCTTACATACCGTCTATCTTCGATCCAGAAAGACCCATTTCTTATATCATGTTTTTGGACTTTAACAATTTGTATGGATGCATAATGCACAATTATCTGCCAAGTGGAGAGTACAAATGAGTGCCGTAGCATGGACTAGAGCATTTAAATCTCAAGAATATGGATTGACGGGACTGTCTGGTTGACATTAGAAATGGACTTAGAATACACGGAGAAGCTTCATACTTTTCACAACGATTTTCCTTTGGGGCCGGAACATACAAAAATTACAAAGTCTAAGCTTTCTCCTTTCCAAATCAAGGGTTTGGAGCTAACTTATGGTAAAGGTCTAAAATTAACTACGAACCTTAGGTCAAAAACAAATTACGTCGCTCACTACAAAAATTTGAAGTATATTATCTATCTCTCGCTATGGTTCTCAAGAAAATACACCGAGGAATCAGATTTAAGAAGAACCTTGGCTGAAATCCTATATCGAGTTTAATAACGAGAAAAGACAAGGTGCGTCTAACGACTTCGACAAAATTCTATACAAATTGAGGAACAAAAGCATTTTTGGGAAGACGATAGAAAACAAGCGGAAGAGATAGAATGTGTTCATGGCAATGACAAAAAAATAAAGCTGCCAAGTATTTGTCACATCCTAGAACGACGAGTTTCACGACTTTAGAAGTGGATTTAGTTATATGTAGCAAGACTGCGGCAAACATCATTTTGGACAAACCAATCATGGTTGGCTTTACCATTCTGAAGTTATTGAAGTTACTAGTTTATAAATTTCACTAAGACTACATGATGACAAAATACGGTCCAGAAAAATATAAGCTTCTAGTTATATGTGTGATTAGTTTGTGCTATTTAATTGAAACGCGAGAAATTTACAGAGATGAAAGAAAATTCACTATTATTTGATATGTCAGACTATCCGGAAGATCGTTTCTTACACTCTGAAGTCAACAAAAAGTCTTGGAAAAGATGAAAGACGAGACCGTGGGATGTCCTATATCAGAGTTTGTGGGTTTAAAGTCTAAACTCTATAGCGTGTTAAAGTCAGATGGAAAGAACAAGATGGCTTGTAAAGGAATTAACAAATGCAAAGGAGTGGTCCACGAAACGTACAAAAACGTACTATTCAATAATCGAGCCGTCAGAACTCGTGGGTCGTACATCCGTTTGGAAGCGCACTAGCTTAAAACTGTCACCACCAACAAACTGGCTTTTTACTCCTTACGATGATAAGAGATAGGTTTGTGATGATGGAATCAGCACTCTCGCGTATGGAAACGTACAATCAACTTAGATTGTCGACGTTATCCGTCCAACTATTGTATTTAGAATCGTAACCTTTCCATTTAATGAGGTAAAGCATTTTACCATTTTTCCTTCTCTTTTGCAGATTACTTCCTCAACCAAAAATAAATCGGATACTAGAGTCTTTTGAAGTTCTGGTTCATAGAAACTTGCTAATACTGGTTCACCCATGTTATCGGTTAAAAGATAAGTTGCCAGTTATGTTTTTTTAACCTTAGTGATTGTAAAGACTTAGTGAAATTTTGAAAATACCCTTTATCAAAATTGTTTTTACTTTAGAAATTATGACTTGATTTCCAACCGCAAATTTAGGTTTTTTTATTGTTTTTTTAGAACTAGTTCGTCTCAACATCGGCTCATGTCAGATAGTTACTTTGGACGTTTTTATCTTTATGGTAGAATGAACTCTGTTGTTGTACTGCAAAACTAAGCCGTTGATGATGTGTATCCACTTGTAATTACCCTGTCTCGTGAATTTCCTCCACGTGGCAGTTTTTAATGTCCTGTTAAAACGTTCGACCACGCTCGCTTTCTTCTCCGAATACGTAGTGTACATATTGATGCTATGACGTTTCATGAGTGCTTTGAAATATTTATTGTAGAATGCGTTACCTAAATCGACTTGTTATTTCTGAGAGGAGTTGCTTCTCTCAGTATTTTCTGTCAAGTTTCGGTAATGTCTATGCCACTTTTAGATTTAATTGGTATGGCCCAAGCAAACTTGGACATGACGTCAATGCAAGTTAGTAAATTGTTAAATCCTTTATTTTGTTTAGTGTTAGGTATAATTTCAACTAGATCCACCTGCCACAAGTCATTCAAGCTATTCTCTTTCTTCTTGGAAAATTCTTCCGCTTTTGTTTGTGAAGTTTGTTTACGAGTTGATCTATATTTTTACGTCCCATTCCAAATTTTATTTTTGTGTTCATAATTTTTTCAACGATGGCAGCTCCTATTTTCTTCCTCCACTTGATGGACATATCGCCCTTTATTGTTTTAGCATTCGAATCTAAAACTATGTTTGTGATGTATTCTTATTTGTTAAGAAGACTCATTTTAGTTGAGTTGAACTTCGTATTTATTACGAGCGCATCCCATCACGATGAATGACTACAAGCAACCACATGGCAAGGTGAAGACCCACTATGGGGTTCACATACTTAGTAACATGGGCATACACAAGCTGGTGATGGCGGCACCATCTGCATACAGGTTGTTAAAGCTAAACATAAGACAACTCTTTTTTTTTTGACAACTCATACAAAATAACATTCAACAACTTATACTAAATAACAAGTCTTCAAGGCTTCGTGTCTTTGGCTGAGTTTTGCGAATAAGCAATATCGTGTTCCTTGCAGGCGTTCATTCCGGAGTCTCCTCGAGCCAATCGTTTTCCTAGCTTAGTTCCGGGACCGCAATACTGGTACTCTGGTAAGTGCATTCCAACTTTCAATTTATCGATCATCTCGTTCACGAGCCCCTTACTATATTTGACGAAGCAAGATTTTTTTAGAACCGCAGACATCGCAAAACACAACTTGCATTGACCTGTTGTTTTGTGAAGCTGTAAGAATTGGAGATTTGGACTTGTTAGAAGTCTGACGTTTACATTTCATGCAATACCTCATCTTGATTTTTTTTACATATTTTTTTTTTAATATCCTGATCTATCATTTTGACTGGAAGAGCTTCGGACTTGAGATCTAACCTCAACATTCCAATTCATCTGAATCCAGAAAAAAAAACTAGTAGTTGGCTCTTATAAGCTTAGACACGTACAACAGTATTTACAACATCGAATAAAAGAACAGCGAGATCCTACACACCAAAGCTGCCGGCACAAGTAGGGTTAAAGTGAAAGCCAATCCTGGGGCTTACGAGATGAAAGATTTGAATAAATATGTGAAAATGGCGATAGAGCAAAACGGTGACGATAAGCATTCTATTTTGATTCTTCCAAACCTAAACACTTTAAGACCCAACTTGGTGATTATCGATCAAAAGTACGGAATTTGGTTTGAATGTGCAGGCAATTGAGAAAGCTCAGTAAGTCTGAGCTCCTGTTTTCATCTCTCTATACATACTTTGATTAAGCTGAGTTTTTAATTTAAAGAGTTCACAGTGGGTGTGGCTAATGAGTACTTTTGCTGTTAAGAACAAGTAAACAAGACAAGGCAATCGTTGCTAAATCACATCATCAGGTCCAAGTGAAGAGAACATTGTAGTAGTACAGTGTGACATCACAGCGTTAGTGTCTTTCATGCTAAAGTAGAAAAAAAGCTTAATAGCATGCTACATTTTCTTTTTGCATCATCTGACGACTTTTTAACAATTTTTTTTACAGGTGGTCGTGTGATTCGATTCGGATCTTACTTGATTGGTAGCCGGCCACTCTGACCACTAGGGTATGCTTCCTCACATTGTTTGGGTCATTGGGGACCCCAAACAGGAGTTACGGTACACTTGAAGACTTTTTACTTCTTCTTAGTGGCACGCTCCTAAAGTCATCCGGTGATGCAAAAGCGATGGTGTTTGGGCTTAAAGGTGATAAACTGGATCAACAAATTTGCGATATGTTGGCATTGAATGATTGTGAAAAATTGATATACACAATTTTATTGGTTGTTAAGCCAAAAACACTTCTCACTGATGTTTGACGCGTGCATTTTAATAAGACTGATGATGCAAATAAAGTATTAAAGCAAGCCAACTCCACGAGAATAACTGATAACTTTTCCAAGGTATTTTTAAATCGAGACACTGCAAGTGAAGCACATCAAACCTATTAAAGCTACATACGACCAGCTCAAAGCTGTAAAAGAAGTAGTGGTGTACCTAAATTTGAAACGTGAAAAACTTCCCCCCCCCCCCCCCCCCCCCCCCCCCCCAAGGGGTAAGATGTAGAAAAAAAATACAATTAGATAACGAGCTACTGTGTCGCGTTAAGTTAGGCGACAAACATCACATCAATTCAATTGTCGAGGATGTAAGCCATGGTAGCGTGACGTCATAGCGTATGTGTCTAATATCTTGATTGATACATTTCAGGTACTTAGAGAAAAATAATAATGCGGTAGAAAAGCTTAAATTCTGGTAAAATGGAGAGCAACGACCCACCCGACAAAAATTAACTTATGTAGGGATGTCAGCTAAGGGTCTTTCAATGCAAAATTTGACCCTCAATAACATTGCAGATGTGTTACTAGCTATCTTTAACTACTTCTGGTCCTCTCCTCCCCATGTTAATTCCCATAGGGTGATTATTCATTGATACCGAGGTAATGAGAAGGCTTCCAGCTATGAAATTGGGTGAATGGCTGCAGTATGATACGAACTGCATACCTTTTCTGGTTTGCAGCCTGGGAGTGTAACGGGAATGGTGTGGGAGGGCACGTAAGTACAAAAGTATTGTTATAACCACTGTTAGTATTGTCGGCATCGTCTCTGATTGGATGGCCAAAGTTTGGACAATGACACCGTGTAAACTGACGTGCGTATCTAGACACACGCTATGTGTCGTCACAAATCTAACAACGTTGCCAAAGAAATTGTGTGTACGTTCAATTCACGAAAAAAAAAATATCAAAATAAAGGAAAAAAAGTGGTAAAGAGGCCACCAAGTTGAGACTGGTTCGGCCTCACAAAAGAGTGGTATGAATTAAATAATTTTCTAGTTGCAGTGAATATACATTACCTTTTTTAAAGCATTCTCCTTCTCATAATGCTGTTCAATCTAGAGAAAATAATTCGAAGATATCCTTCCACGTCGCTACCCACTGCGCATCCTACTGCGCAGCCTCCTCGTATATACGTCGAAGCAGAGTAGCTTGGCTCATATTTTCTTCTCTATGACGACTGCTGTTCGACTGTTCCGTGCCATCGCTCCACTACAATCCTCAATCCGCCTCACCATGCCACGGACCAAGGGCGCTCCAAAGGATTCATCTGCCTACCCTGCACAATCCATGTCTCTGGTACCTCCGGACCTTTCCACTTCAGGGAACGTGGAGGTTCATGAACTGAATGCGGAGCAGAATTCCTTGAAACCTTTGCTTCCTTTAGTGAATCTCTTCCTGTTTGAACAATCGCTTCCGTCTCCTCCCTGCGGCACGGCGGCCACATCCCCGATCTCGTGCAGTCAACCTGTGCCTGCTCATGATCTGCGATCCCTCAGTGAAGAACTATTCCGTACTAAGGAACATTATGCCCGTTTAAAGCTACAAGTCAAGGCTCGAAAAGCAGCGGCTAAGGCAGCGTCCTCCCGCACTTCAGCTCACGCCTCTTGAGTTGTCTTCATGTTCCTCTCAGCCCTCCACCACCACGCAATCCGCCGCTGGGCAGACTAACGGTCCTCTCTCCAGTTCTCAAGTTAACGAACTAATAAACTTTTCCATCCGCACCTTTAAGCAGAAGCAACCTATCGCACCTATCTCGGATTACACTTCGGCTTGGCTGGTCTCCATGCCAAAACGTCAACGAACATTGGCTGGAAATGCTGGCCCTTCTTGACAGTATCCTGCTCCGCCAACATACGCTCCATCCGCCCCTGTTCCGGATTTGGGGCTTCCTCTGCCCCTTTACGAAGATGGAGACAATGATTCTTATTACTCTCGTGATCCATTCTCACCTGGACACCCCTATCCTCCTTTCCATGGGGACCCCGATCCCTCAGATATTCCGCTCCCAGAATTATTAAAAACAGTTGAAGGTATTATCCCGGACTGTTTTTTTGTACAAACCTAGCCCAGACCCGGATACTTCTTGCAAGAACCGTGGCCTTGCCACAGGCTTCTGGTTTGGTCTCCGGAACCAGCTTCCTCACCAGCCACCACTGTTAAGACAATCCACCATGCTCCTCACAATGCTCCTTCGGACAGGAGGCATCCTTCTTGGCAACTGTATGCCCTTAGAATTAAACAAAGAACCGCCTCCTCCGCGTCCAGCACGAGAAAATTATTTTTTTCGCCTAATTGGTGAGGGCACAGCCAACCCAAGGAATTTCGACACATATCCTAAGTCCGAGTTTTTAACGGCAGATGCGAAACTGGACTTTGTGTCTGCACTGTTTTTACCACGACGTGCCGCCGTACCCATATTCGTGCTCCGTGACAATGACCGCCTGCTCCGCCTTGGCTTCCGCGCCGCTTCTCAGGCGGATGTCCTCAGTACAGCAGCTAATGCATTATGTGAACGCCTGTATGTCGATCCGCGACCAAGCGATACGCGCCAACTGGTCTTTCTGATTAATCAGGTTTTTCGGAAGAGTTGCTTCGCCAGTTACCGTGCCATGATTTAGTTCACTAGGACATTATTTAACTCAACGCTGCTTCTAAGGGAAATCGCCCTTAACACTGCTCTGAACCTGCATGATATCTTGCGGAATCAGCCAATTCATGAGTCGGAATCCTTGTTCCGCGGCCTCATTCTGAAGAATGCCCCACATTTAGACACCTCTCACAAACCTCGTCCTTCTAAGTCCCGACAGTTCTGGCGCCAGCGCTCCGCTTACGCATCCAGACCCAGTCCTCTCAAAGAGGACTGGGGTCCTTCGAAGCCAGCTGAAGCCTATTCGGCTCCCTTCCCTCATTCCTCGTCGCCCTTTCCGTGTTGACCCCAGGGCCGCAGCCGCGGACGATCCCTGGGCCGATCCTCCACTCCCGATAGGAAACACCGACAATCATCTCCCCATCTACAATCCAAAGGTCGGTCAAATTACTGATATACCTCCACCCTCGCAGATTGTGATAGGACGCCTTCGGTTTTATGCCAAAGCTTGGCAGGCCTTCACCTCCGATCCAGTGATCCTTTCTATTATCCGCGACGGGTTCAGACCAAAATTTCTTCACCCTTCCCCATTGCGAGGTCTGCCTTGGGAACTGGAGTTACCACCATCAGCTTCGCTACGCAAAGAAATTTCAACCCTCCTCACGAAGACTGCGAACCGAATAGTGCCTCAACCCATCCAACCAGGAAAACAGGCGGCTCTCGCCTCATCTTCAACCTTTGGCCCCTCAACCGATGCATCTACAACCCACATTTTTAAATGGAAAGAACTTCCTCCATCCGAAACTCGTTACTACCCCAAGGCTGGACAATATCTTTAGACTTAGTGGATGCTTATCTACACATTCAGCTTCATGCCTCTGTTCGGCACCTATTTCGTTTCATTCACAACAGCTCCATTTACGAATTCCCATGCCTCCCCTTTGGTTTAAATGTTGCTCCTCGGATTTTTACCTAGGTTCTCCGTCTGGTATTAGCCCATCTCCATCAACAGGATATCTCCATTCACGCCTTCCTCGACGATTGTCTCCTGCCTCACCGTGATCCTTCCTTGCTTTCCACCAACCTAACAGTCGTCGTGTCTTTATTGCACCAGCTAGGCTTCAGCATCAACTTTCCCAAATCACGCCTACAGCCCACCCAATCCTTCACATTCCTCGGAGTATTCTTCGATCTCGTCCGATCCTCAGTCATGCCCTCCCCAGAGAGGATCGAGAACCATCTCTCTGTCTGCCACTCCTTCCTCCGCCTGCCTCTTACCTTCCGGGACCTCGCCTCTATCGTAGGGATCATCGATTCCTTCGCAGAGCTGGTCCCCTACAGCAAATGGATGGCCAGACCGCTTCATCATTACTGACTAGCCAAATGGGGCAGTCCGCAACAAGCCCTTCGCCTGCCTGCTCGACCTCTCCAGCCATTTCTTCCCCTTCGCAACGATGGCTTAGTGGTAGGACATCCTCAACGTCACAGCTTCAGTTCCTTTTCACAAACTGCTCCCCCAGATCCACCTATTCACAGATGTTGAGAGGGTGGGGAGGGTGGGGAGCAACAGGGTGGGGAGCCCACGTCAACAACATGATACATCCGGCATTGGGACTCCGAGATCTCCGATCATATCAATCTTTTGGAACTACGGGCAGTCTTCTTCGGACTGCGCCACTTCCAGCATTATCTGGCAGGACACGTTGTCCAAGTCCACATCGACAACACCACTGCCATTCCATATCTGAGGAAAGGGGGTGGAATAAGCTCCCTATCCCTTCTTCAAATCACATCTGACATTTTTCAGCTCTGCATTCAGCTTCGGATATGCCTTCTACCGCTCCACATTCCTGGCAACCTGAATGTGATTGCCGATTCCCTTACCAGACGTGCTCCGTCAACCAGCGAATGGAGCCTATAATCTTCAGTCTGCGCCGACCTTTTCAGTTTGTGGGGGACGACCGATGCTGGACCTGTTCGCCACGAGGCTCAATGCCAGACTTCCCCATTTCATCAGCCCGCTCCCCAATTCCTGATCCTGGGCCGTGGATGCCCTCACTCTGGATTGGGATCGCCTATTCGCGTATGCCTTTCCTCCTCCCAAGCTATTGCCCCTGGTTCTTCGCAAAATTACGAACGCCTGGGGCCGATTCCTACTGATCGTCCCGTATTGGCCGGTAGCAGCATGGTTTTCAACTCATCTCAGCCTACTCATCAACACACTTCGCGCCTACCTATCCACCTGGACCTACTCTCTCAGGGTAGTGGGAAGATTCTACACTCCAACCCACAAACACTCCGGCTACACTCCGGATTGGTGTGTATCGTCCAACTCCTCAGAGCAACAGGAGTTTTTGAGGAAGAGGCCCTCCGCATCGACTCCCGTGCCGTCCGTGCCCCTACCAACAATATATAATTGACAGCCATTGGCAACGATGGTTTCGTTGGTGTGTCAAAGAACAAGTTGATCCTGTCAATACCCCTATCCCCGAACTCCTCCGCTTCTTGACCGCCTTGTTCGCTAGTGGTTTACGAGGCTCTACGATTCTAGTATATCACTCAACCCTAATGCCGTTTTCAGGACCGCCGGAAACCACAAACTCCTCGATGACTTTCGCATTTCTTTTTTAATTCACTTTTTCCGGATTGACAGACCACGCGCACCCAAGCAGTTTCACAATTGGGATCTTTCCATCATCCTCTCAGCGCTCCTATCCACCATATGAACCTATGGCTTCCTACCAACTAAGCCACCTAACATGGAAGACTTTTCTTAGTAGCCCTAGTGGCCTGCCTTAGGTGTGGTGAACTACAAGAACTCTCCGCCACTGCTACAGACAGCTTTCTCCTGACTAATTATACCGGAGTAACCTTAACTCCGAGAGCAAGCTTCCGGGCCAAGCCCCAGAAACCTGAAGAAAAGAACAAGGCCGTTTATCATCCCCTCACTATCCAACATCCTCGGTGATGACCAAGAACGAGCATTATGTCCTGTTAGAGCGATCCGTTTTTACCTCAAGGCATCCAAGCCTATCTGTCGTGTTTGGACCCAGTTGTTTCTATCTTTCACTAGCTAAGTGGGAGTTACTTCAACCAGGATGGTAGCTACATGGCTCAAGACGGTCATAGTTCAAGCCTATGATGCTCTTGACATAAGCTGTGCAGAAGAAGGCATTCGTGTCACAGCTCATGAGTTGCATGAGTTGCACATTACATTACTATTCCAATTACCGAAATCATGGAAGCTGCGTCCTGGTGCTGCCCGATCATCTTCACTTCCCACTACCTCCAGGATATGTCCCATCATACGGAAGGACCGTACCGAATCGGGCCCTTTGTTGCAGCCCGACCTGTACTCTGACCCGTTTGCACACTTTTGTTCTGTGTACGGAACCGCTAGCTACCCAAGGGGGCTTTGTCAGATGGCGCCCACCACCTTGACAAAGTCTGTGGACTGCTTTAAAAAAGGTAATGTATATTTTCACGGCAACTAGAAACTCCAAAATACCAGTATTACCGGGTTGATTTTGGTTTCTATTGCCTCGTGAAAATATACATTACCTTGGTCCCACCCTCCTCCCCTCTTGTCGCCATCTGGGCATAATAGAGGTTATGCCCTGCTTCGACTTTGGGTTTCATTTTCGCCCAAAACGTGTTTGTGTAATCACTGCACTTTAGATCTTAAATGTTCGCAACTGATTGGCTTTTCTCCACACTCTCTGATTTTAACACCAGTTTTTGTTCGCTAATGTTCGGACAACCCTCCATTTGTCACATTCAAACGGTTTCTCTCCAAAGCAACTGCAGTATCTACTTGCACTGACACTGAGTTAAGAATTTATGCTTTGGTTTTTAAATTCTAATTGGTTCGGTTGTTAGGTCAGATTTGCAGTAAGCACATGTATTTGAAAATTAATTTTACTAACTTGCGTTTGAGTTCATCAAGTATTATTTCAGCTTTATCACTAACTGGTTTTTGTGATTTTTGTTTATTTTTAACTTTTTTCTACGTTTTTGTATTTTGCACAATTTTACGTAGTGGGGAGGGGTGAAATTTCAACGTTTATTTCCCTCACACACACTGCTCCTTGGAATCCTCCGTTCCGCTTCTCTCGTCAGACATGTCGACATCGTCCGGCCCAAACAAAAATTCTTTTTCCAGTTCAGCTATTTCCAACGCTGCTTGCTGTTGAGCTTCCGAGGCTAAGCTGTCCTTTGTGTCCGCCTTCTCGGTTGTGTCCTCAGAGGGCAAGGCAGCTGAAGTAGATGGCACCGCAAAATTCCCTTGCCTCGACATTAGTGGTCGGAAACTCCTGTCCAAACTTGTGTAGCGACATGCTGTTGCCGAGATGTAGATGCCTCTGTAGTTTTTTCCATCATAACTACCTTCTTCGTTTGCTGAGGAGGTGATTGCAGTTGACGGTCCCTTGAACATCTTTGCCACTTCTTGGATTGCTGTCCCTGGTTGGTCTTTGGGGTGGCATCCTTGGGAGGGGGAGAAGCAGCCTGGGTGCCTGAGCTGATGGTGCCATTTTAGCCTTCCCTTCTCCAGGTGTTGCCGACTTGTCCTCCTCCGAAGCCTTGGGTACCTTTCCAGAAGTCGTCACCTTCTTCGCATCCTCTTTCTTCTTTGGTTTCCAATAGTCTGGTTCTTCTTCATCCTGATTTTGCTTTCCTTCCATCCTTGGTTTTGTTGCAAAATTCCTCCTCTTTTTTTTCTAACGATCGTCCTTGGCTTTTTTTTTTGTCCAGCTTGGATGATCGTCCCGCCGTTGTGATTTGCAAATTGGCTTTCCCTCACTTTGTACGCTTTAAAAAAGACGTGTTTTTACCGACCTGCCCTTCGCACCACCATATTGTTTTGTAGGCAAATTCGCCAGCAAATTTCCCTACACGGAAGTTTATTGCATTACTATTCCGCCTCGCCCAAAAATTGCTCGTTTGCTTTCTCGTTTCCGTTCGCATTTTTGGCTGGTGAAGAGCTGTTTTCCGAGCTTGACACTGCGAATTAACAGGTAATGTTCAAACCTTTGTTGCTGTTAAAGAGTTGACATTACATGAAACGTGTAAAAATCAGATTTTTATAATGTTTGTTTAAAATTTGACTTTCGTCATTTTAAAAGTGCTACTATGCCCGTTTTTTTCAAAAGCGATTTACTTAGACATACACCTGCACCTCCTCCCCAATTCTTGTCATTTGGGTAAAGGAGTGGTTGGCCTCCGCCCCCCCCCCCAACTCTCCACCTCCTTTAGACAAAGTTAAGTAGAATAAAATACATTTTAATCTGTATTTATGCTTGGTGCGTGCAAAAATTATCTTGGAATTGTTGTTCATTGCACTACATGTCCCATCTCATTCCCAAAAACCAGGGCCTAAAACCAACCTAATGTGGATACACATGAAAAATTGTACCCTGCATCACTGTTACTGCCTACTCCCTCCCCCCCCCCCCACCCCCCACTTTTGCAAGTTGTAAGGGTGATTGGGTTTGTAGGGTAATGCTGGTGTATTTTTCTCCTTTGTAGGAATACCCTTGTTCTTTTCAAGCTCAGTGAATATTGGTGGGGTTACATTTGCTGTAAAATAGAATGGTTTTAACTGTGAAACATTCAGGGGATCAATTTCTTTTCCCATTGTAATATCGCATAGCATGTACGTTTTTTCGGATTTGTGTGCCGAAATCACGTACGACCCAGTAAATTTTGGCACAAGGGATGAGGCCACCCCTAGTGCTGCATTTGATAGGATGTGTGTGCGGCGGACGACAATCTCCCACCTTTAGGGTTAGAAAATTATGTCGCCTGTCATAAAAGACTTTTTTCTGTGCCTAGAAGTCTTCATAGATTGTTTTGCTAACCTAAACATCTCAGAAAAATGCGGCACGATCTCCATTTGAACCTCGGTCTGGTTTTTGATTTTTGTGGGAGGGGCCCCTTCGTTAGTTGGGACAACGCATACCCCCAAGGACCAGCAGGATTTTGTCCAATGTTTAGTTCACTAGGAGTAAACTTACTAGATTCGGACACAGAACTTCGCATTGCAAATGCAAATTCCTGCAAATGAAGATCCCAATCACAGTGAGAGGCAGTGAAACAACATGACATGTGCCTTATTATCTTGTTATGCCTCTTGACCAGTTCAGGCTTCGGATTGTAAGGGGTTGCGTAATGGGTTTTGATTCCCCATGACTTCCAAAACTACGCTATATGTTAGCTATGAAACAAGTCCCGCCATCTGAAAAAATTCTGTCGGAAAAAACCCCCATCGGACCACGACTTCTTTCACACATTCGGCCACTTGTTTAGCTTTTGCCGTCCGGAGAGCAAAAAGTTCAGGCCAGGAACTAAAGTCATCCAGGACGACAGCCTCGTTTTGGGTTACAGGTAAGGGCCACATGACATCCACCGGTATTCCCTTCCAAGGGGCATTGGGACGATCTATCGTGGTCAAGAGCCCAGCACATTTCGAAGTTTCAGTTTTGCAAGTTTGGCACTTGTCACAGCTGCATACGAACTCTACGATATCCTTCCTCATGCCAATCCACCCCACCAACTTCTGCATCCTTTTCAGAGTTTTGAAAACTCCAAAATGGCCTCCTAGAGTTGAGCTTTGAACTAGAGCAATTCCGTTGTGACGTGGCGACACTGGTAAACATGCCCTAAAATGTGTATTACATTCAGCTACATCACGAACGTTACATGAAACATAAGTTCTGCACAAGATCCCATCACGCAAACAGAGCCTACCCAGGGTAAGGATATGTCCGTCATCAGCTGAAGGCCTTCCAGCTACATTGCTAAGTCTAACAATATGGTGCGATGACCACTTGTCACCAAACTGTGCCCATCGGATATCTTCCAAACTAGGAACTCCGTTGGGATGCTCGGTTACTTGGACTCGTTCCACCTTACAATCTGCTACCAGTATGGGATTTTTGTCTTCATCCTCTTACAACCTGGAGATTCCATCTGCCACTTGGTTTTATAAACCCTTCTTGTAACGGATTTCAAAATCCATTCCCTAAAGTTCTAGAATCCACCTTGCTAGTCTTCCTGAAGGCTGTTTTAAGGACTTCAAGAAGGACAAAGCGCTGTGGTCAGTTTCAATTAGGAATGGGGCATTTTCAATGTAGGGTCTGAACTTACGTACAGAAAACATTACAGCACCCATTTCTAGCTCAGAAACACAATGTTTTTTCTCAACATCTGTTAGTTTGCTACAGGTACGAGCCCATGTCCTTTGATGTGTTGGGAGAACAGTCGACCAAAACTGGAAATTGAGGCATCTGGCGAAATTTCAAACATCCTAACAAGATCTGGTAAAACTAAGACACAGCCAGACAAATTGTCTTGTAGCTCTAGTACTGTAGTTGTGTGTGTTTTGTTCCACTCCCACGCTGCATCTCCTTTCAGTAATTTGTAAAGACAAGCTGCTTTGACATGGAAATCCTTGATGAAAGCACGGTAAAAGCCCATCATCCCGAGAAATCTTCTCAAAATCTTTACATTAATAGGCAATGGAAATTCCTGGATTACCAACACCTTCTCAGGCAGAGGTGACAACTCATGTAGTCTTATGAGATGGCCCACGTAAGAGATTTCCTTTGCACAAAAATGAACTTTTTCAGATTTACTGTTAAGCCAGCCCTTCCTAGCTTACCTAACACATCTGAAATGTGGTCTAGACGGCTATAGATTATCAAGTCGTCTACATAAATCATAGCATGGGAATACATAGCACCACCCAAAGCCATGTCTATAAGTCTCGCAAACAATGCTGGTTCATTGCTGAGCCCATATGGCATTTTTTAACTGCCAAATTCCCACGTGGCAACGAAAAACAGGTATATTTCTTGCTATCAGTTTCCATTCCACTTTGCAAGAAGCCTGATTTCATGTCCAGAACTGTAAATCATTTTGCCTTGGCTAGCATGGAAAATACTTGACTGGCATTACTGGTAGGCTATGAGTCCTTTACCGTCTTACTGTTCAAAAGTCGGTAATCCAAGCAAAATCTTTTAGCTCTTTCCTCTCCTTTCTCGGGAGCAAGACGACATCCCCAAGGTGACACAGAGCATTCTATTACATCTTCCTTGATCCACTCAAGCATCTGGACTTCAATGACAGCTCTTGTCTCCTTGTTTACAGGTCTATAAGGTAACCTAATAGGTCTTACACCAGCTACAACCTTAATTTTGTGTTGGTAGAGGTGAGTTCTGCCTTGTTTAGGTGTTAACACATGTTTGAATTTGTGTAAACTCTTTCTCAGCTGCTTTCTTTGTGCATTTGAGCAATGAGCTTGTTGAATTTTTTCTTCCAACAAAGCATCATCTTTTGCACAACCTCTCCATGTCTACCTCCACATCCAAGTGCCTAAGTTGCTCAATTTTCGTTTGCGTAGCCTTTGCAAATGGGATTGTTTGTTGTTCCTCCAGCCCGACATGCCAGCCACCATTTTGGATGTCTGGGATGAGGCCAGTCTGACCCAAGAAGTCTCTGCCTAAAATAATGCTATCTGCAGCATTTTCTAGGACTAAGAACGTCTACTGTGCAGAGTAACCACCAGGCCATTATACCGTTGCCCTACAATACCTGTCACCTTGGATATTACTATCCGCCAAGATGAAAGTTACACAGCAATCCCTGCGCCACTTTATGCCCTTTCCCTGCAAAGTATGTGCTGTAGCATCGGAACTGGTACTAGAACTGACTCCTGTGTCAATAAGTGCTAAGAAAGGCTCCCCTGCCACTTCAATATTAATTAAAGGGACAGTGCCTGACTTAGTTCCCTCTTCAATACCTTGGAACAACATCACATTTGGTTCAAAGACACGTTTTATAGTGCCTTTCAACAGTCCTGCCTTAGCTCTCCAATCAGTGCTTTTAGCGGTTGTCACATGGTTTAACCAAGTTAACGACCTTCTTCTGCGTTTTTTTGGCTTCTTGGAGCATCTGTTTGATGAACAACTTCCATCGAAAGGTTTCCTTTCCTTTTTTGGTTGTTTTGGCCCTTTTTCTGCAGTAACACTAGCTTTCTGTGCATTTGCTGCTTTTGGCGCAGCCTTTACAGCGTTTGTGGTACTGTGTGTCTGGTACTTGCCAGCTCGGTACCCATGACGGTCAAGCGAGGCAAAAGACACTGGTTCAACCCCTCTATGGAACGCCGGTGTGGTTCCCGTGCTAGTTGACTGACCAGCCCGAAGAACTGCTTCATTCCTGGTTGGTTGGCTTCTCTACACGACTTCACTGTAGGAAGAGAAGCCATGCCATGCCAAGTGTGGTTCCACAGACAAGGATAAGTGGGGGGGGGGTCTGTAGGATCGCTAAGTTAACAGGAACTGACTCACCTTCGCCCCTTCCTTCACCAATTCTCTCAAAGAGTCAAAATGATGTACTCGTAGATGTTGCCTGTAGTAAGGATGCACTTTGGCCATTATGTGGTTTATTTTCTCAGTCTGAGAAGCTTTAGGCCGCAACCAGTCAAAATATCCGCACACAGCTTTGCATAACTCAAGAAAGGCTCATCCGAAACCTGGGTTCTTTCTTCGAGTTCTCTTTTTACATCGTAGATATAATTTGGACTTTGAAATTCCAATTTAAAAAATCTGATTCAAAAGTGTCCCAGTCCTTGTAAGAACCGAACACCCTGTGCCATTGTTCCGCGTCACCTTGCATAGCAAGTGGAACGACAGTTTTCAAAATGTACGTTTCTGAAAGGCCTAGTGCAATACTGTACTTGCACAGTGCCTGTAGAAACTCTGAAGGTGATTTTTCATCCCCATTACCTTTGTACGAAGGCATGGAGGCTTTTGGGGATTTTATGCTGAGCCCTTCAAAATAACTATGGCCAGTCAGACTGTGCACATTTCTATGTCCAGTGTTTCTAGTCTTAGATGGTGACACACTATGATCGCGCTGAGGGTCTCTATACATCCACGCGTCCATATCCGGTTCATGCTCAACCGTTTGTCTCCATTGCACACGGCCATCGCACGTCTGCCTAACCACCCTGTCCGTGTGAGCTCCACGATAGCGCTGATGAGGATGCCGTGCACTGTCAGCCTCTCCAACTGTACGATTTCTTCGTCTGTTAGTGGTGACAGGCGTGGAGAGTAATGGCTGCAGCAGTTCTCATCCTGTTGTGAAACATGATCAGGTTGTGTTGCATCAGTGACTCCGGGTTTTCCTGTTGTCAACAGCTTTGTAACTGCTCAAACACTTTTCACCGGTAGTCTTCTGGCATAGGGCAAGCATCTGCGCAATTTCGGAAGTTAGCGATGAACGTATCAGTTCTTTCACGGCTTTCTTAATCTTCATGTGTTAACCTGGGAAGAAGAGACTTTGTTCTGCATCTAATCCGAAAAATCAGAATCCAAAATATCCATGTCTTCACCCCAGGAATCGTTAAGATCCTCACATACTGTATATCCTGAGCTAAAGATGCGTATCTACCCCCTCCAGTCCTCGCTCTTTTTCTTGCATTTCCCAGCCCATGATTTTGCAGTACTAAGTTGCACTGATTTGGTGGTAAAGCAGCATTATTGTTCGCCACGGGTCAAACTCTAATAACGCTTGGTGAAAAAAAAATGTGCAACTTTTTTTCGTCAGTATTGTGTTTTTGATTTTGGTATTTAATTTCCAAAACCTACTTTAATTTCAATCTTAGATACTGCTATGGGTCAACAAAATTTATTATTCTTAAATTTACTCGTCTCCTAGCCTTAAACAATGAGGACTCAGTTAGCGTATTCCAGACTGATCAACTTTTAATTCGTTGTTAAAAAGTGTGCTCGTACACTAATTTAACCTTAACAATTATATTCGTAGTGTGAGGCGTCAGCAGTCCATCCACTCCATAATAACTGTCGTACTTTATTTTCAGAAGGAAAACGGTGATTTTTATTTTGGCTGTTTTTATGCCTAACCAAACAAAAATGACGTTGTTTGTGAAAGCAATCAAGTTCACAAACAACTACCGGATGCGGGTTTTCTCAGTCAAACTGCCATTTGTCACCAGTAAGAATGAAAAGTGGTAACCAAGGAAACAACCTAAACAGGCAAGTTTGGATCCTTTAGTCACCCCCCTGTGTTGTAATTTTCTACCAACGAGCGTTTTGTGCATTCGCTCACTGCTAGTCCAAAACAGCTGTTACTTTATTTTCTGTTCCCTACGGAAAAGAAAGTGGGTATTTTTATTTTGACAAGTCTAAATAAAAATGCGGTTTTTCGTGGCTAAAGTGACAACGCATGCACTGGCCAGATTCCACGAAAATCACCCAAACTTGGCTCACCCATCCACTGGAATTCTTACAGAATTGGAAGTATTAAAAAATGTCGGATTCACATTCTTCCAGAGACGAGGCCTCCAAAATATGTAAGTGCTTGGTAAGAACGATTATTCATAAGACACAATGCTCAATCCTAATTCACCTCTTACTGCACAGGCTAGGGGACTGCACACTTAGCATTACATATTAGGCACTAGATCAAGGTTTGCCCCAGCTCTGGGTGGTCTACGTGCTGGTCTAACACCCATACACCAATTAACTAGATCCTTCGCTCTGGCTCGTCGCTCCAGAACAATAGGCTCCAGCCTGAGGCTTTACGTCACGTGACAGAAAACAGGTGCGATCCGGTCCTAACTAATTGAACAACATAACTGGCTCACTACCCGGCTGTTGGCGCTGGGCTATCTGCCATGTTTGCGTTCCATACAAAGGGTTCAACAAGGGTAATATAATTTATTTATCGTTCTTATAGGGCATCTTACGTCCGTTTGAAGGTGAATTGATGCCGTGGTAGCGGTCAACATGTGTTGCGATTTTCGTCTTGAATATACTCCTGCAATCGTCCTAGTTAACTTAAATGGCTATACTTAGACTTTTCTGAAAGGTGGCGATATTTTCTTTCCACCAAGTCTGATTAAATTTATTTGTCATAGATAGTGGCCATTCTATGCTGATTTAAAGGTGATGTGTTAATGTTATGGCAGTCAAACTACATAGTGATTTTCGAATTAAATGTACTCTTTCAAACTTCCTAATTTTCATAACTAGGGTATTTATGGAGGGTCAGAAATATTGACCTTTAATTCACTCGTTAATTAGTAATGTACGGAGGTGAAAGAGGGTAGGAATTTTTGAATGCAACCTCTGTGTAAGCCTCTAATTAATTTAATGATATAATTAGGCTTAATTGGATAATATGTATGCATTCCTTCCAATAAGGATAACAGAAATTAAATAAAGTTTAAATGCATAATTTATATACATATTCCAATAATAAAACAAACCGGACATGGACCACACATATCTTGCTTGTCAGCCGAATTCCATTTAAAATGCAGGGTGTTAACTTTACAGTTGTTAAATGACATGTTAAAAATAAAACAGAATGGGATAAAAAGAATCAGCATGTTGAAATATCTAAAACCACTATTCATTTTCATTAGTTGAAAAAAAATTATTATTGCATAAAGGAAACTGAAAAACAAAATGGGAAAATGGCCATATTCGACTCGTATTTAAGATGCCCCATAAGTTAAGTTTAATAGGAAGACTGATGTACTTAGAAA
Organism: Lithobius niger; assembly: GCA_023313725.1. Taxonomy (NCBI): domain Eukaryota; kingdom Metazoa; phylum Arthropoda; class Chilopoda; order Lithobiomorpha; family Lithobiidae; genus Lithobius; species Lithobius niger. The sequence continues at coordinate 72,566 of JAHWFP010034691.1, read as the reverse complement.
TTGGGAGTTACACACCAAAATTAGAACATGTATACATAAATCACGATTTTAAAGCATAGCATAGATTTACACATTAAATATGCATTGAAACTTTCTTGTAGCAAATTTCTGCCTAACATTGCGCCTTACCAGTATGTTATTGATTTGAATGGTTAAAACGTTAAAAGTAAAAGAAACTTTTCTTTTTTTTGGGGGGGGGGGGGGGGGGGAAGAGTGGTGCATCCCCATCCCCCCTCTCAGGGAGAGATTCAGCGTGCTTCTCCCTATTTTTTCAATTGCAATATAAGAAAGCATTACTGGTGTAAATATGGTAGATTTTCCGGAGGTAAGCAATCGGACCCTTTCCTGTTCCTTATCTATTCTTTATTAAAATTACCATGTTTAACCCATACGGTTGCGTAACCATTACTTCACTTCTATGAGACTGAAATAGATGTTTTGTACACCAAATTAAGATAACTCTCTGTACTACAAGAACTTATGTAGGCATTAAAATTATTTGTCTAAGCGAACTTTTCATTTTTTATCAGTTGAATTTCTCCATCCTTGAACCACACATATTTAAAGTTCTGTTTGGTTTCTTGCTTTGTTCGCTAAAGTAGTGTTTTTTAGAAGGGGGTAATGTATTTGTTTATAAAAATCTTATTTTTACTGCCATTTTCAAAAACATCCCTATTTGTGAAGCCCTTTTTCCTCTTTCAGCCAGAGAATAATAATAATAATAATAATAATAATAATAATAATAATAATAATAATAATAATTTATTTCAAAATAGTTACAATCGTAACCCTCGAAACTGCATTGCTACAGTTTGTGTGAGTTTTAAAAAAACAATAATCTAGAAAACAATTTTAAATTACACTTCCAAACATACACCCCACATGAGTAATAATAATAATAATAAAAATTTTATTCAGTAAATAAGATAACGCACGACGCTGCTAGAGCTTGTATGTGCACTGAATAACAATACAAACAACACTTACGAGTAACACAAAATATGACAAGATATTCACATTAGAGCTATTGGTGCAAATAGTCTAATTAGTAAAGATTAAATTAAGTATCAACATTAATTTAACAATAAAAAATATTTGCAAAGAGTAAATCATTACATGAATAAAGCACAATGACATTAAGTTTAGGTAATTTCCAATATCCAGTTTTTTACATTTTCTCATTTTATTAGCACTGGTAATATTTCTTAAACAGGATGGGATTTCATTGAATGAGGGTGGAATAACATAAGACATGACTCTTTTACCATACGAATTTCTCCAAGGTGGAGTCTGCAACCATGCATTGTTAGTTCTTGAGGGTCTTAGGTTAAATGTTTTATAGGTGGGGTCAAAGTAATTATTCGTAATAATAGTATACTTGTAAAGCTGCTGAAAGTTGAAAAGTTGATTTTCAAGATAAATGTTCTTTGTAGTTTTCCCGTTTCTTTTGCTAAAAAGCAGTTTTACTGCTTTGTTAATGGTTCGTTGAAGCCTCTCAATTAAAAGAGTTGAAGTTCATCCAAATATGATCAATGCATATTGTACTTTCGATAAAATCCAAGCTTCATACAGAGTTTTCTTTACCTTTTTTGTTTGTATAATCCTTGATCATATATAGCATTGGGGTTATTCGTCTGATTTTTCGTATTAAAGTTTCAATACGATCATAAAATTTCCATTTATAATCAATTTCAAGGCCAAGGTACTGTGTGTTTGTAGTTTGGTTTAATTTTTTGCAGGTGCAGATATTGTTTTTTGAGCAGCCGATGTTGTGCAGATATTTAGAACAATTTTTTTTTGATCATATGTGAAGTCGTTATATGCATAAAGCATGTTTTTTTCTGCACTGATATAAAGTTCATTTTCAGTAGAACAGTCATTTATTTTACCAAAGTCATTTTGTAAGTTTTGTGTCATAATTTCTTGATTAAAATTAATTGACATCAGGCAAAATGTCATCCGCACACAAAGTAAACAAACCAGTAAAATTGTAGTCAGCAATATCGTTTACGTAAATCAAAAAAAGTATCGGTCCGAGTATTGAACCCTGTGGTACTCCATATTCAACTTCCCTCCATGTGCTGTAAGTGGTGCCTATTTTTACACTGCTAGTTCTGTTTGTAAGATAGTTTATCAGGATATTTAAACATTTGCCTCTAACACAATTTTACAATTATACAATTGTACAATTATACAATTATACAATTATACAATTTTCCAAAGAGAATTTCTTTATGAAGAGTGTCAACGCTTTTTTTTTAGGTCTATGAAAATAGGTCCAACATGCTTCCCTTCATGCAAAGCGTGGGTGATGTTGTTATTAATGTATTTTAGTGCATCGATGGTGCCTTTATGTTGTTGAAATCCAAACTTGTTTATTTACGATTTTATTCCTATATAGAAAATTCATTATTCTGGTGGCAAAAAAATTCTCGACAATTTTGTTTAGCACTGGAAGCAAGGCTAAATTGTTTTGATCCTGTTTATCTCCTTTTTTGTAGATGGGTCTAAGCACTTGTTTTTTCGTATTGGAAGGCCATATTTCCATTTCAATAACAGCCGAGATCAAAATTTGCAAAAAGTAGGCTGTTTGCTCTTTAGCATTAACAATAATACATATATCAAAAAATCTTGTGAATATGATGGCTTGTTTATGGCTCATTTTTTTTCAGAGTATCATATAGAGTAGCTTTAAGTATTTGAATAGTATTTGCCATAATGTTTGCGCCGAGATGTGGATTAACTTTTTTGTATCATTTTTTTTTTTTTGTTTTGAACCATTTTTTGTACATTTTAACTTTGAAACTTCTTGTTGGTAACAGTCAGCAAAGTTATTACAAATAGTGTCAGTGTTCTGTTTACAAAAAGGATTTTTTATTTGTTTGTCTATGTTAAGTTTTTCTTTTTTTTTTACCACATATTGAGTTAATTGCGCTATCATTACAATTGCTGTTGAAAAAACATTTGTAGTAGATTTGTTTGGCAAGTTTAATATTGTTTTTCACGTCTTTGTTTAGCTCTTTATAACGTTCGAGTTGCTCTTTTGCAACCTTAGCTAGTTTGGAAATTTGAGACCAAAGTTTGGTTTTGCAGTTCATTTTTGTTACAAGGTCATTCATTATTCATCCATTCGCTTTTAAAAGTTTTGGAAACTGGTATGTTTTTTTGTGAACAGTTTTATTATTTTCATAGATTGCTGTTACTTTGTTTTCAATTTCATTATGAATCTGATTTGGGTTTGAAAGGGTTTTCAAAAAGTTCCCGATTGTATTACTAAGTTGTCTTAAATATTTACATTGTTGTATTTGAAGCAATAATGCTGTTGGAAAGAATTTATTTCCAAATCTTTGCTTGGAAGCCTATAAAGTAGTGATCCAGCAGTTTTATTTTTATCACATAAGATTTACAATCCCAATGCAAGATTTAATTATTTATTTATTTCTTAGTTAATTATTTATTATTTAATTATTATTTAATTATTTATTTAGTTAATTATTTCTTAGTTAATATTCGTTCTTAGTTAATTATTTATTTATTTCTTAGTTCTTCTCTTGTAAGGGAATTAATTCGTTGAGAAAAACCCAAGGATGCTATTGATTTTCGAATTTTTCAATACCCTTTTTTTCGGAAAAATCCTGTGAGCCCTTTAGACCATTGAAATTAAAGTCACCGATAAGTATTAAATTTAATTTTTGACATTTGTTTGTAAGATGATCTTTAAGTTCTTTAATAAATTTTATTCTACTTGCAGATGGCTTTTTATACAGAGCATAATTTCAAAAAGCTGACTTTCAACTGAAAATTTAAAGCTATTGCGTCATTTTCCCTAATTTTTATATTTGTACTAAACTAGATAAATTTTTTATAGTTTCCTCTTTGAAAAAGATAAGGATTCCACCACCTTTTTAATTTTTCCTACAGTTGTAGAACTTTTGGTAATTATTAATATTATATACATCCGTTTCATTATCATTTATGTTAATCTCAGTAAAAATTATGATATCCCACAGAATTTCAGCTGTTTCGAATTCGGCCAGCAAGAGTCCCAATTTAACCGACAACTTCTTATATTTGTATGAATGCACTTTATATTCGTTGTAGCACTATTAATAAAACCAGTTTTGAGCTCTTCAAAATTTGCGAAATCTCACTCATCAAGATTTAAATCTGAGTGGTCATTTACTTTCTTGAATATTTGGATGAGACTCTTCAACAATATTTTCAAGTTCTTCTATGTTTCTGATTACACTAATTTGTCTTTCATTTTCATCTTTTTTATGTTGATTTTCCCAGCCTTAAACCACACGCGTCATTTTCAGGTCTTGTTTGGTTCTCCAAAGTAGTGATTTATAATACGGAGTTAGGTGCTCGTCTGTGTAAATTTTATCCTTGTTTCCATTTCCAAAGAGATCGTCGTTATTCACATTTCTTTTCTTTGAGTTCATCCAGGTTCAGCATCGACACGACTTCTAAACTGTATTAAGATCGACGGTGTGCGAGTGCGATTTTTTATTGGATGGTGGTGTGCCTTATTGATGCTTATGTCACTGAATTTTATTAGATTTATTGCATCAGCAATACGGTAGATGGTGTCTCGAAGATCTTCGTTTTGTTCAGTTTCGACGCCAAATATTTCGATATTTCTATTTCTGCTGTATTGTTCACTTTCCTGCTGGGTTTGTTGAATGGTTTTGACTATTTCTTTTAGTTCAGTAAGGTTGTCTAGTTCTAAAGGTTCTTTACTATCTTCCTCTTTTTCCAGTAAACTTTTCTTCAATCGTTATTTAGCCTATTGACAATATTTTTGTTTTCGGTTTTTGAGTTCTTCATAGTTTTTCTTTATTTGCTCGTATTTGTCGTTGACGAAGTCAATGCTTGCAAGAATTTGCTCATTTGTTTTAACAATGCTGTCAAGTTTTTCCTCAAGCGATATTAGACGGGATTTGAGTATGTCATTTGCTTTATTTAAATCACAGTTTTCTTTGCTGAGCTGAATATATTGTTTTTCTTGCTGTTCAAACTGGTGCAGAATTATTTTTTCATTAGTTTTCATGATTGAATCAATTTTTCTTTCAATTTCTTGACATACGTGTCATTGTTTTCGTCAGTTGGATCAATGTCATCATCTAAAGTATCCTTATCGTTAATGTCATTTTTCTTGCTCGAGTTAGATTTCTGTGATCCACTTCGTTTCCTTCTACATATTTTACAGATTCATTCCTTTTTCTTTTGGTCGCTCATTCCATTTATTGTAGTTGGTGCCAGTCCGGAACATTTTTTATCGTGGTGAATTTTACTATTGCAATGTGCACACGTAAAAAAATCACCTTCACTGACCTTCATATTAGTCTCCCATTGCCCACAACGTGAATAACAATAATAATAATAATAATTATTATTATTAATATTATAAACTTTAGGCACACAAAGGTGGTAGGGTACTAGAGCGATGAAACCGCTAACACTAGTCCCTGTCATTAAAAGAAATAATAAATGAGCAAGTGTTATTTACAAGATACAGATTCGGGTCTCTTCAAGAAATTCGGAGACAAGTTTTGCTTAGCCAAAACTTAAAACGATCAGCTGAAGATGCCTGTATTGCCTCCCCAGCAAAAAGTTCCATGGATGGACCACCCAGACTGAGAAGAAGTTCATTCTGCAGTCCAGCTTCCCAGAAGCCATAGCCAGTTTTCGGGAATGACTAGTACTCCTAACAAGGGCACGGGTCGAAAAACGGCAAATCAACTGGTAAAAGGTCGTTAACAATTTTCTAGGTTAACAGAAAGTCCGTCCAAAGCCCGCGCAACTCAAGGGATTCAGGCCCTTTTCGCTATAACCTTAAGTTGTAAGGAAGGTTCCGCATGCCTGGATGCTTTTTTGTAAATTTTATCTGAACTGACTCAATCTTATCGATGTCTTTCAGAAGGTAGGGGGACCAGACGGAGCTAGCAGACTCAAAGAGTGGTCTCACTAATACTTTAAAAGCCGAGACTTTTCATTTTATGTTTCCTGAAGTGAAACAACATTCAACGATAGTCAGCTTTCTGAAGGCCATGGAGACAATTAAATTACAATGAATAGACAGACGGCTTAAGGTTAGAGTGTAAATATACCCCCAGGTCACAACTAAGTGTCCACTCAACTTTAGGTCTTCAGCGAACTTACACTGGTTTGTTGACGACAGGACACACTTTAGATCATTAACATAAATTAGGAAAACCAAGGGCCAAGTACCGAACACTGAGGAATGCCTCTAATAATGTTTGACGATGCAGAAAAAGACTCGCTGATAAACAGCCGCTGCAATCTACCAGCCAGGAAGGCAGTAAACCATCTCAATTAACCTACAGCGATTCCTAACCATTCTAGTTTTTTACGAGTAACTTTCAGTGGACCACGGATGCCTTACAAACGTCAAAACAGATTGTGTCCATAGGCTTCCTAATATCCAATACATTGGTTCAAACTTCGATACAGCTCAGTAATTGACACGTAGAAGACCTGCCTGGCAGGAACCCAAATTGGTCATCGCTGATTAAATCATTATCTAATAGTGACACCAAAAATACTCAACAACAACAAACAAATTGATTGCAACCCCCAAATGAATGTCGAAATATTACTGATGAAATAACGCGATAAAAGATTCGGGAAAAAACATGGTGTCATATTAAACACAAAAATCTGATAAAAGGCCCACCTAGTTGAGAATGGCTCTACGTTTCAAAGAACTGATGCCAGCAGACTAAAATATTCGCCACGTTAATCCCACTAACTAACACTTCTGTAACAGAATTAAATAAATAGGCTACCGCAAAGTTGTATCTATTACGATGCCTAGAGCCCAATGCTGCCTTTGAGAATGTAGGGTTGGCTGTCAGGATACTGGTGAGTTCAATGGATGATGAATAAAGTAGTCACATAAACTTCAAAATTGCCAGTCATAACTATAAGGCCAATATTTGATCCCTAGTTATAATGTTATTATATCCCATCACAGAATATTATGATAATAATAATAATAATACATCTTTGTGATAACAACAGATTTCGAAAGGATCCAAGGACAACTCACATCTAGCCTTATGGTAAAAGACCCAGTATGTTTATGATAAGTGCCCTGCTCAGGTCGTTTCACAAAAGCAGGCAAGTTATCCAAGTCAATTAATCTATTGAAGGTGGTTTACTCAGGAGGCTGAAATAGTTTCGCTAGTTAGTGAATTCCAGGCTGGAATTACCCTTATGGCAAAAAAATTCCGTCTACAAATTAGTTTATATTTCGGGATGACTATCTTATTACTGTTATTCCTTGTTCATGTTACAGCAGTGATTTCGAAGAATGGATGCGCCACTTGGAGTCGACTATCAAGAATTTTTGGAGTGAAGCGAGGCCAAAGGCCGAGCTGAGCTCCTTTTACGAATACACTCAAATTGCAGTCTTTGTAATTGCATCGCGCAATAACCACTGCATCAATTTAAATCAAATTTTGAACATTGATACTGTTACACCTAGAGATGGTTTGTAAAAAAATGAATTTAAAATCGGACGTGTCATTGAAGAATAATGATGGTGACAAAATGGTGAGGCAACTGACACTTTGCCAATGGATTAACGATATCGCCAGTGGATTCACGAGGTCGCCAATGGATTAACGATATCGCCAATGGATTCACGAGGTCGCCAATGGATTAACGAGATCACCAATGGATTAACGAGATTGCCAAAAGTTTCCCTGTTTCGCTACTATTTACTGTGCCGTTAAATATAGCATGACCAGAACAAGTTTACAGGTCGTTTCAAGTTGATACAAACGCAACTGCCTTAAATTGAAAATAAACTTAATCAGTTGGGTTAATGAGATTGCCATCGCATTTTTAACCTAACTAGGGCAGCCCCCTCTATATGACCGGTTTTACAAAAAATACTTAATAAGACCGGAAAAGTTATTTTTGGTAATACAAAAATGAAAAGCACACTAAAGATACTTGTAATGACTATGGAATATACAGTTATCGTACGCTGCTATTTTAACTTGGAGTGGAAAATACCAATTACTAGAACTGTTAAGAATAACAATTGTAACATGTTGGCCCTAAGTTGTTATTCTAGGTCCATCCGTTCCTTAGCTGCATTCCAAGGTGCTATACAGGGGTGTATAGGCCAATTATTATTCTATTTAAATGGGGACCGCTTAGGACTGAACCAGTGGACACGCCCTACTGGCCCCCTCCCAAGTGGAATGTAAAGCGAGTCAATGGAAGCTAACATGATTGCATCATGCTGGCCCCAGTGAGTTGCGTGAGTGGGCATCTCTATTCTGGTAAAATCAAACCCTTTTGTCATTGAGGTGGTCTTGACATTTCCATAGAAGTATGTTTCTTAAGGATCAGTCTATTGTTAGGGACTTGAGATTGCATGATGGATGAGTGTGCGCCCGAAGTTTATATACTGCCCGTCGATACTTATTCTTGGTCTTGAGCGACAGGTCTGAATGTCAGACAGGTCTTCAGCGGCTATCTTGACACAGGAGTGAACGTCAGTTAGCTCGTCTGTTACTCTGGAATAACCTCACCTTTAACCGACTGTTGGAACGTATATTAGTTACCGTGTGTTTCGATTACGTTTATTCAACATTTACTTGTTTCTACTTTCGGCGTAATATTTCTATACTCGCCTTCTATGACGCATGACTTTCTCAGCGTCGTCCAGCACTCAGGAAGAACGGATTGACTCGGATGCAAACCAACTGCCTGCTTATTAGTCTTCAACACGCTACATGAGTCCTTTAGAAACTGGGGGCCCTGTCCGTGTCGATTAGAACCTGGAATTTTTATCTTGGAAGTGTGTTCGTGCCCTCCAGTAGGAACTGGGGACCCGTGCCAGTCATTGAACCTGGATTTTAGTGCTATTTGTGCCGATGTAGGCAGGAGAAACTGGGGGGACCTATCCGGACTTTTCCCAGAGACCGACTTTTTTTGTTGGTTCCCCTGTGGACTGTATTTGTGCCCTTCAGTAGAAACTGGGGGCCCGTGACTGCCAAGATTGTACCCGGATTCTTTTCGTGCCAGTAGTCTGCAGTAGGAACTGGAGGCCCGTTTGCGCCGGTGGGACCAGAATCTAGATTGTGCATCTCATGAGTTCGTCTGTAGAAACTGTAGGGTTTCGCTCTATTCGTGCTTCGGTTAGTGTTGTGTTGTGTTTGTGTTACAGCAGCGTTTCATCACCTCAATAGACGGCACATAAATATTGTTGACTAGGCTTCGGCATCGTTCTTTAGCTTCAATTTGGGAGAGTGTTACAGTGTAACAACTTTGACTGAACCGTGAACTGTTAAGTGACTGTGTAGTTTTGATGTTATTTACATGTTTGGCTACTGATTTTTTTGTGTGCGCAGAGCACTGAGTTTACTCTCGAACTTAAACAATTTTTTTGTGTTGTTGCAAATTTTGACTGTGTATTATGGCTGGTTTGTCAAACAACGATTCGGTGGGAACCGATTGCGCCAGTGATCGCGTTTGTTGATATGTTGGGATTAATGGTGCATGGTGAAGAGAAGTCGGATAGCACATCTCCTATTCCCGATGCGCAAGTTCTAGTAGCTGATACTCAAGACGTTGGTAGTAATCCGACATCGCCCCTGCTGTCAAAAAATTATTCCACAATGGGATAACGGAAGGGTGTGGCATCACTGGTTCTGCCTGATGTCGAAAATACTTGGCCGAGTGACGAACCCAATGCATTGCAAGGTTTAGGTTTTTACGTCATTAAAAATGCAATATGCGAAACCCTCTTCTTCCAATTTGGACAGTGTATTTGATGGTAACCTTTACCGTAATTCTACGACCGCAACCTACAGCGGCACGTTACTTAGGAAATTATTTTGACAGCTGTAGTAGAGACGTTTAGGGAAGATCTGCCACTACACCTGATCCCAACATTTTGGATGCAATAGGACGGTGCACCCCACATTATGGTGGAGTTGTTCGTGAATGGTTGAACGTGCACTTACTAGACCAGTGGATCGGCTGTGGTGGGCCAGTTGGATGGCCACCCAGATCACCCGACCTAACTCAACTTGACTTTTCATGCTGGGGTTACATTAAGACTTGCGTGTACCTCACTGCTCTGGGAACACAGGACTGAACAGTGGCACATGCATCTCTAATGTGCTGCTGTCTGTAATTCCAGCAGCACATTAGAGATGCATGTGCCACTGTTGATGGTCCCATGCTCCAGGCAGTGTATGCAGCTCTAAGCAAACGACTGCAAGACTGCGTTGTTGTTGACGGTGGTTACATTGAACAGTTTCAGTAAGTGCAACTTACGTTTGTTATCTTTACCACAATACACACTGTACTGAATGGTGCACTACATCATGTTTAGGCACTGTTTTAGACTATTAATTTACATAGCGTAGTGAGGCTTACTATGCTAATTTGGTTGGCTGTAATCACGGCTGTGAGAACGTAACTACCATTGCCACTACAATGCACGTCACTGTAGGCACGCAGTCAGGTTACGTGCAATTGTTTCGTTACTTACAATTGTTTGTTACAAATGTTGCAGAATATTCACTTTCGTTTCCGATCTCTGGGAGGGAAATTTTGCTCCAAATTTCATTCTGTTTTTATCTTTGGCATTCGGTTGTGGTTATCTACACCTTTCTAGTTCACACCGATTTTCTAGGATGCATAGTTTAGAAGTTAGCAGTGAGATGACCTTGAAAGGAAATGTCAAGTTCATTCACTTATGCATGGTCAAATAGCCCCAGACTACTTTGCAAGTCTACCAACTTATTATTGAAGGAATGTTCATTGCTACAAAATGCTGGCCCCTGATACGGACTTCTGACTT
>JAHWFP010034691.1:26570-61311 GCA_023313725.1 Lithobius niger | reverse complement strand
ATATATATATATATATATATATATATATATATATATATATACATCTTTTCATTATGATTTGTTTCTCTTTATTTTATTGATTTTATTACATTTTTGTTTTTGATCCTATTCTTCTTCTCCATCTGAGCATTTTCAAATTTTTTTGATCTACGATTTGAGCAACTGAGCAGTCTAATAATGTACTATAAGGAACTGTTTTCATTTATTGTACGATTTTCTTTTAAGTTTTCTATTAGCAGGAGCCAATGAAACCAATGAGCCAACGTAATGTGATTGATTCCTTTCACAGAACAAACTAGTGAATTGTTGTTTCATTTTGTTGTTGTATGTATGTTTCTTTGTAACTTTTTTTATGATTAATATAATTAGCACAAATTAATATATTGCTGAGTCTCTGTATCAAAGAGTACATACAAACTGCTAAGTATCGTGATAATAAACAGGAATAAAGTTATTATTATTCTTTATTTATTTATTCTAATATAAAAAAATGGAAATAAAACAGATATTAATTATTATCGTCCAATAGCATTACTGCCCGTCATAAATAAGATCGCAGAAAATGTTTTTTGCTGCAAAATTGAAAGAATTTCATTCAAAATTTAAAATTATCCTAAATAAAAACCAATATGGCTATCAAAAGGGTAAAGGAACGCTGGATGCATTAAATAGCATTAACAACAATGTTACAAGAGCACTCAATGACGAAAAATACATTGGTGCCATATTATTACACCTAAAAAGCGCTTTCATTACCAGAGATAAAAATATTCTAAATAATAAACTTTACAAATGTGGCATTCGTGGTAAAATGCTAAACATTCTAATGAATTATTTAACTAATGGAAAGTGATGTGTCAAAATTGATCACAAAACGGATGATCGGAAAAATGTTGATTTTGGAGTACCACAAGGTTTCATCCTGGGTCCGATACTTATAATAAATAAATGTTTAACCACTTGAGGTAGTAAGGCAAATGGAAGGGTAGGGGAGCCACTAACACCAAGCCCAGAAAAAAAATAGGTATAGCGTAGAAAGAAGTAAATAGGGGGAAAAGAGTGCATAGAATGGCCTAGACCCAACATGCAAATAAACCCATCTGTGACCAAATTCAATACTCACGCAAGAGAATCCGGCAGAGGGGAAATGTTTTCAAACAACGTTTAAAATCTGTTACATAGATGCAGATACAGCTTCCTCAGTCAAAGAATTCCATGCAGGTACAACCCGGACAGCAAAAAAATGTTGCCGACAATCAAGTCTGGAAACCAAATGGCGTAACTTCAGTGAATGTTCCCTGTTGGAGGATGAAATGCTCAGCTCGAAAAAGGGCAAATCGACCGTGAGAAGACCCTTCGGAATGTTAAAAGTTAATATTAAATCTGCCAAAGTCGGCGTAATTACAAAGCTCCAGAGCGTGCCTATGCAGAGAAAGAATATTCCTGGTAAATCTGCGTTAAACAGCTTCAAGCTGATAGATATCAGACAACAGGTAAGGAAACCAAACCAGAGTGGCATACTCGAGCAGGGGCCGTAGATAGATTTTAAAAGCCCACACTTTTCCAGAAATAAAGCAACGAATTACAATTGCAAGACATTTGAAAGCAAGGGCAGACGTTTTCCTGCAGTGCACAGTCGACTTTAGATCTGCGGTGAATCGAACACCAAGATCGTGAACCTTAGTCTCTTTCGACAAGCGTTGATTTTCAAGAAAGTAAGGAAGTTTAGGATTTTGACGCTCAATATGAAAAAAGGAGCATTTCGATTCAGCAACACAGAAAGTTTCCTGGTAGCTGTCCATTTCAATACATGAGTTATCTCGGTGGAAAGTTCCAGACTGTCTTGAGCTGTAATAATGGTATTTCCAAGTTTAAGATCATCAGCAAATTTAAAAATTTCGATTGAAGGCTTAATGCAGGTAAAGTCTTTTACGTAGATTACAAAGAGCAGTGGACCCAATACAGAGCCCTGTGGGACCCCGCTAATATCTTCAGCTGAAGTAAAGAAGGAATCTTCAATCTGGACCCGCTGTGACCGATGGTTAATAAAGGCAGCAATCCAATTTAATAACCGACCAGTAAAACCGGTGAGTTCCAGTTTATAGAGTAATCACCTATAGCCCACAGATTCAGAAGCTCTCCGAAAGTCGAAGTAGATGACATCAGAGAGAATGCTGAGTCAAGCGCACTTGGCCATTTATCAAAAGCAACCAGTAATTGGTAGGTTGAAGAACGACCAGGCGTGAACAGGATTGGTCAGAAAATATGCATTCGAAAGACGTATAAAGGACAATATTTCACTAAGAATAATAGATTCCATCACCTTACGTGGTACGATGGTTAATAAGAGCGGACGATAATTTGTCGGGTCTGAAGCATCGCCTTTTTAGAAACAGGACAATATTCACAGTATGCCAAATTGACGGTAGGATGCCTGAAGCGAAGGACAAGTTAAAAATTTGAGAAAGTGGGATACAAATGTGGTCGCAATATTTTTGTAAAAGAAAGCTGAGAAACTATCCAGGCCAGGTGTGCGACTAGGTTTTATACCAAGAAGCATCTTACGAATTTGCCATTGTTGGAAATCAACAGACTTTTCTTGATATGTATTAATGATATACAGAAATTGAGATGGAACATTTACATTACACCTTTTACAGATGATGTGATGATGTTGTCCATAATATAAACTTACATACAATGATAATGAACCTCCAAAAGAACTTTGAGATAAATTAATATTTTAATGAGAATTTTAATTGTATATTAATGTTTCAAAAACATATGTTCTACCAGTAACGACATCACATATGAAAATTGAAAATGTAAATATTAAGCACCATCTAATGGGATGCAAAAAATTAAACGGCAAATGTAAGAACGTGGTAAACGTAAATGAAATAAAATACTTAGAATTATTCATTGACAAAAAGTAGGAGATCTATAGTCATATTGATGGAATTATTATAAAGTGAAAAAATGATACCAACACTATACAAAATAAGAGACCCAATTAACAATAAAAAATAAAATAAACGTTCATGAAGCATTAATTCTATCAAAAATTATATACGCATGTACAACATTTGCTACAACGTCAAAAAGATTAGTAGAAAGGCTTAAAAGATACAGAATTAAGTGGGAAAAGTACTTTTCTCAAACTTTGAAGAAGCGTACAAAAGGAGAAATATATTTAGACAAAACAGACTCATGACAGTTAACAATATATTTGATTATACAGTAATTACACAAAACAATTATAAGAAACAATGGAAAACCATAATAGACAGGGAAACTAGAAAAAAATCACAATTGGTTAAAACTGCCACATTACAGAAATTCATATGGTAAGAGAGGAATGAATTTTTTAATACTACACAGTTTTTATAAACTGCCAGAAGATATGAGAAATCTGACAATAAATAATTCAACACACTCGATAAAAACTTATGTGCTTATTCAATAACTGGCTATTTGCAAGTCTCTTGCTTTTGTAATCTTAATATGAGAACTAACACTTTTTAACCCTGCTGTTTACTTTTATATTGGAAATGGAACCAGTAATTTATGCACGTACAAATACATTAGTATTTCGTGCAGTGTTATCATTATTATAAATATTTATATTTATATGTTTGCTAATACTTATGACTAAAAAAAATTTTATTTGTTCTTATCCTTAATTAATTGCATTCTCATTGTAATCATTCACTGAAACGAGCGAAATTATTTTCTTTAATTAAGACTTTATGTTGTTTTTTCTTTAATTTTGTTGTTTACTATCTATCACACCATGTACTTTTAATTTGCTTGTGCCACATACACAACTACATACATTGTAGCTCTTGTGGTACTGCCTTACAACAATAAATAAAAAAAATTAATTATTAATTAAAAATGCTGTTATTAGGAAAAAATATTTCTTCTAACATAACAAATTGAATAGAAAATACAAAAGAAAATTTAAGCTACCGAAATGAATATGGGCAAAAATCTCTGATTAATTGCACACACATTCAATAATATGGCTGATAGTACAAGTAATTGTAAAACATTTGGAGAACTTAATAAATTATTTTTTTTTAAAACATGTAAAATGTAGAGATAAAATGCGAAGTGGGGGAATAGTTTTAATTATGTTCAAAGAATCGAAGTTAAACTTAGTGGAAAACAAATTTATGAAAATAGACACCAAAGATGCAATTGACATAACATTTACATACCGGCACTGTGCAAGAACAAAATAGAAAAACAACATTTATAGGAACCCTTCATCAAGTCATGTAAGACTTATTTGTGTGCTAAAGGCCAAGCGAGAAAAAAAGAAAAAGTGGTAAAATTATACACTCCTTGTTTGCAAATGCAACTTCAACAACTGTAAGAGCAGTAGGAAAGCATACATGGCTCGGCCAGAAGCGACGTCATAGGTCACGTGCCCTGACCAGAAGTGACGTCACGATCCAAGATGATGGTGCCCATAGACAGCCCTAAGATGACCGAACTCCAAATGGCTTCGGTTTTGGTTTCAACTTCGGTTCGTCTCTAAACTGTGTTGAAACATGTCTACGCACAACCAAACATTCTAGACATGTCAAAACATGGTGTCAAAGATCAACCACCTGATAAAGGCAACCAAAGCACGTGTAACGGAGTCAGAACAGTTAATAATGCTATTCTGCCCATAAAAACTCCTTTTTTGTTCATTTGTACCTAAAAGAAAGCTAATACCAGCCATTGACATCATTGACATGATGCAACGCTCCATCAACCCTCCTTCTCTCATCAAAAGCCAGCTAGTGGAATGACCCATTTGTGGCTGGGTGCAAAAATGGTTGTTTAATGAATGTAAATTGAACATCGGCCAGGGCGAGTGAACAACGTCGGTTGGAATGCCAATTGTAATGGGAAAGCAAGCATGAAATTGATCCACACCACTAACTCACAACATGCAAGTAAAATGAGGCAGACATACAACTTCCTCTATCATGTTTATTTAACTAGGAAGTAGGCTTTGGGCCTATTGTAGCGGAGCAAACAGATCTTCATTTCAAATGTATGTTTATAGTTTTTGATGACGATACCATTTGTTAATGCCCCTTAAAAATCTAGATGCAATACTCACTCAGGCTAAGTTGGGCTCTTTGTCTTTTGGTGTGACGTACTGTTGCTCTTTGCTGGCCTGTTCTTATTTTAGCTTTATTTTTAAGTATATAGACCAAAGCTACGTATCATATTTATTTTAATAGACTTTCGTTTGCTGTAGCATTTAGTTTCTGTTTAGTTATTTGTAGCCTCTTTTCACAGCCCACAATAAAGCTGTGGGCCATCGCCACTGTGACTAAAAATAAAGTACGGCAGATATAGCCACTGCTGTTTGAGTTGCCGCTGCCAATAATTCGTACATTGTTTAAAGCAACTGCTGTGCAAGTGTAGTAGGCATATTAAAAATAATAATAATAATAGAGCATTTAACTTCAAGCCAAACAATCATCAGTACAATAGCTTTTAACAATCATCAGAAGATTCAAAAGATTCCCAATACTTACACTGGTATAAACCTTGACACTTCCACCAACGAAAATTTTGAGGCGCACACCTCTATCACCCACTGCAACAGCGATCTCTATTATATATAAAAAAAAGTAATAACCATCATAATTGTAGATTAAAAATGTGTTATCTTTTAGGCCCATTTTTAGGTTTTAGGCCTAATTTTTAACGTTTAGGCGTAATTTTTACTTGCCGATTTCATAAATAGCAGCAGTAACAATATTGGGTACAAGAGTTGGGGCTATTCCTTCATGCAGAAGGGTTTCGGTTTTTCACGTTACTGTGGCAATGAGGAATCTTTAAACTATTAGAGGCAGGCATATTATTGTTTCGTGCTGTGCTATAAACATGTCGCCTTCGGCTATAATTTCGCTTTATACATACCACTTCGCCTTGATACGATGATTTCAGGTTTCATAATTAGGATTCTATTGCTAGTGCAAAGGCCACTTTCACCACCATGCTGAAGTGAATTTCCCAAGCATTCTTTTTTAAATGAAACAAATGTGTGTTGTTTGCGGAATCCTTTTGTTTTTTTTTATGGTTGTGTTTCTTTCTGTAGTAGTTAAATGCAACGATCAAATGAAATTATTTTATTGAGTTACGTCAAAAACGTTATCGGGTAGAAAGAGGCAACCAAAATTAAATTTGCCGTGTTTTTTAAAGTTCACTTGACTACCACCAGCAATATGGTGTATGCTTCATCGGAATTTCTTAACCATTAACGATTCCAAATTTACAATGGTGAGTTTTAAAAATAAATTCAAAACTGTGTAATTTCTCCCATAATAGGCCTAATTGTTTGATTTATGACAAATTGTGGCTCAGCAATACTTTTTAGGGTATCAAGCGTTGTACCAAATTTTATTGCAATCCGATCATTCGTTTGGGCTCCACCCAGACTAAAAATGTGCGACCAACGGACCAACCAATATTTTGCAGTTTTGTGTCCGTTATAGGCTACGCTTCGCTCGCTCGCTCCGCCAATTAAGACACCAATGTGTGCACCATCAGGTGAGATGAAATAGTAATTACAAAAAAAAAGCAGTGATGACAAATTTAAAGGGGCTCTGAAGAAACTAATGTCTGTAAGGAATGCTGTTCATACCATCATCTAACACATAATGCTTTCCATCGTAGCAGTCAGCCCAACTGTTCTTTGCAACACTCTAAACAACTTGTGTCTGTTACTGCGAATGGTCTCCTGGTCGTATGAAAAGGTCCATTGTTCATGTAAACAAGAAAGTCATCGTACGTATTGTTCAAGACATTCCTCTGAACCACTTTGTTACGCAACATTCGAAGGAATGCAGTTTTGACTTTATGCCAACAAACTCCAACACTGGTTTTCTACCTGTTTCGTCCTTAAAGGTCCCCAAGACTTTTTTGTGGTGCTCACTACACAAAAAACTATCTCTAGGGTGATTGCTAGTGTTGAACTAATGCAATGAGGTGTTCATATCTGTGTAAATATCTGGAGTCACGACCTCGTACATAAGACTGTCTGTACTGGACAATAGTAGAGTACATCGATCCTGTATCGATTCCTCTTGAAGTCATTGTGAAAATTAAAAAGTACTTGTTTCAACTGTTGCGATACAGAAAACGCAATGTACACAGGTCTATCCAGAGTTACCTTAAGTTTCTGCATCTTAACGAGAACTAACTCAGGACTTCTTTACAAACTCCAATGAAGGTTAATTCATCAACCTTAATTCTTTGGCCTTATCAATGGTCAGTTTAATTTTTACACATTTCCTGACATTCTCCATGCTGTTACTATAAATACTGTAGCAAAATAGTTTGTACATGTTCCTCTCAAACTCTGTTGTAGCATCCTTTCCCTTCTCAGTGTTGAAATCAATAAAAGGTTTAAGCCATGCTCATTCCATAAACTTGATCCCCTTGTAAAGCTTAGTTAAAACCATTTCTTGTTTAAGGAAATAAGCTAGATTTCTGTGATAGCAAATGTAATCCTTGTGTAGACTTAATTAGAGATACGTTTACGAGGTGTTAGTAGGTGGAGCCAGGTTTGCATTAAAAGGTGTCAACATTTTACGTGTTACCTCGATGTTTTCAGCTGCTAAGGGATAATCGGAATAAGAGTTGTGTAATGAGTTTGGATATTCCAAGTCTTCTTGTAACAGGTAGCCAGTTGTGCTATTTTTGCATAAACTCAGTACAAGTAAGGAAGACATGTTCTCCTAAATTAAGCACTTATATTTTGAATACGGCAACAGCTTACTTAAACAGTAGCGATGTAAATTTCTTGCGTCATAGCAGATAATGTAAGTATCTGGTTTAGTTAGATCAAAGTCTAACAAAAGTGGATTATTCTCTTTGGCATACCACTTAGGAATAATGGAACCCCGCCCCATATTCTTTTATTAAATAAACGGTACGTGTCAACGCTGGTAACTCACTCTTTCCTAGCCCCAATCATGCTCAGAGCTGTCTTCCTAAATACTTTGTGTTCACCGAGGGTCAACACCATAATGCTTTTGGGTAAATTAACAGAAAATGCCAGTTCAATTCTGACAATACCATTCTTCACTAGTGACATGTGAGAGGGGGTCATCTGCATGGTGGACATCCATGAGGTCAAAGCGGAATAAACAATGTCCATTCGGGTACATCTCGCAGGTAATACCGTTCCCGACATTACGAAATGACACACTTAACCCACTGTACATAGATATGTAAGCATTTTCGTTAACTGCCAGTGGCAAAGTCAAAAGTTAATGTTTTTTCCATTTAAATTTTTACCACCAACGAATAGCGTTACGGAGGTGAGTAAAGTTTTCAAAATAGAATGGGTCATTTATTATTGGTTACATGTCGCATAATTGCTCGGCTGGGAAAATTCCCAATAATGGAGTAATCTACCTGTCCGCTTCTTACTCCCTGCACCAAGCTGTGGGTCCTAAGTTCTGACTTTTTATAGGGATATTTGGCAGAAAGGGAAGTAGCCAGCGCAGGAACTAGAGCAAGTAACATGTTTGGTGAAGAGAGTACCTTACACATGTGTAACGTCGCATCTAATAACACAGCAATAGGATTAATGTTTGTGGCAAGCAACTCGCTGGTATCACATATAAACGAAACAGAGCCCTGTGTAGAATGAAGCAATATTTTACTTTCATATTATTTAAAAGCAATCTAGGTTGCATGGCCAGATCGTGGTAAGCAGACCCACTAATTCTACAGTAGCAGTTTTTGCAATACGAATTTGTCTTTGGGTAGGAGTGCCCGATAATGCAGAATACAGTTCAGTGGGTTTTGCTTCTGAAGAGTAACTAAGCAGAGTTCGAAAGAAAGCCTTGAAGCCACAATTGTCGTTGGTACTGCCACTTGCAAGAACATGGATTGAAGTCATAAATTCAATAGATTGGTCTGGAGACTCGCGGCAGCTATAAAGTCAGTTCCATCACCTTGAATCACTCATACCTTGAGGTGAAATAAGGACTGAGATAAGTAACTTTCGTTTCCAGGAATAATAAAGTCCATCACCTAACTGGCCGAAACTGGTTTCACAGGACTCTTCATACTTGATTTGTTGGATAAGTTACGTAGGTTGCACAGAAAACAAGTCCTTAGGGGTTAACAAACATTCGCTGGAAAATCGGTTTAGAATACTCATGATGACTGGTGGGGCCTAGTGACTGACAGAATGTGCACCAAGGTTTATATAACCCACCCCTAATCTAAAACAGTTTTAATAGCAGCCTTCTTTTTCTTTTCTTTTTCTGCCACTTTCACCCAAGCATTTATGTTTTATTCTTTTACAGGGGCCCCTGAGCCTGGATCCCACCTTGCAATCATTTCCTTAAATCAGAAGTTATATCGCCGACAGTTTCCTTCAACATATCTTCGCAGCGTCTTTAAATATTTTACTACCCAAATAGTCGGCTCCTATACCTACACTAGTACTGAGCGATTCCTGCCAAAATAGCTTCCTATGTTTCTTAGAAAGAGCATGGCCCAGGGAACTGAAAATTGATCCTAAACCATTTCCTGACTGGGAGTATCTGCCCGCAAAAACAGGGATATGGCCCCTGACCTACTGGAAGTAATAATTAGTGTACAGACAAGAATACCTCATCATGACGTGCAATGATGAACCAACGAAGCCTACCTACACATTTATAGGCCTCAGGTGCAAGCTAATAATGACACGATCTGAGGACCAGAATGTTAGGGCCAAGCTAGTGATACCCATAACATTATTGCCATTAATAATGTAGTCTATAAAACAAGGCATTCGCGTCGTCACCCTTCTCACCCTCTACATTAACAGTCCTCAACAAGGGACTTTAACATCATCCCCGAATTGTGGCTTAATTATATCAATGTAGACTCTTAATGGCTGAATCGGCCTATTGTTATATTCGTGCATGCTTCCCACAGATTCTAAATGGTAGGAATCCCAACAAATCCCCTGACTTAAACCAAACATTTCAGCTAGCCCCCAGATACAAATAGGTAATTATTCCCCCTGTCGCACTCCAACTACCTAATTTGATGATACGTCCTGTATCTCTTATCATATATTAACCTGGGAGAAGCATGCTATTTCGGGCATTCTACAAAAAGCCCCATCGTACCTTTAGTTTTAACTGCTTTAATTTCAGCATTAATGTCAGTGGACAAATTGTCCAAGGTGCTGTAGCACTTCTTCGCTTAATGCACTTTAGTTTGACAGCAACACCTTTCGGGTCTTGAGGCATGAGACTAGCTGAGTCGTCAATTAGTTCTACAGTACCAAACTAACAATAAAATTATTGGGAAACATCATTTGACACAAGACTATTTTGTACTTCGTCCCCAAATAAATTGGAACAGCTTATTGCACGATATTCTTTTTCAAGGTGGTATTAGGGTTAATACATAGACGCATCGCTGGGAAGACACAAACAAAACCCATCATTCATGATTAAATACGTCCGATATCAGTAACCCAAGAACTAAAAGAAAGTAGTTAGCCCTACCATTTAGCAAAATACTCAGTGCATCCCCTTAATTTTCCTGGTTTGGGCCACGCTATCCACCTTATATACAGGTTTGGGTCTTACGTATTGAAGTTCCTGTTTGTACCAGGTACATAAAATATCGTTGTTGTCGTAGTCCATCATGGTATAGGTATGGTTCGGGTGTTTTCTATTCTTACCTTTAATGTAAACAATCTCCTCGGACCAATTTGGAGTATAGCCTTTTTAAATATCCACATCCTCAACGTACCAGTGGAACAACGACTTTCACAAATAAAAATGACATTTTAAAAAGCAGTTAGTTTGACCCACGCAATGCTGGAAGCTTCGGAGTAGTTGCGTACACAGACACTTCAAACCCAAAGGTTGTAAAATTATATTAAAGTCTAATACAATCTGGTTGGCGGGCATGGGTCCCCTATGGTACACACTGCCTTCGTTCACCTGTACTGGATTCATTTTAAAGCTTCTGTGGAAGGAACGATTGTAGGTGTGCACTATGTCCTGCAAAGGATCCATGTCAAGATTAGTGTTGTTTGCGTGCAAAAAACGACTGATTCTTGAGCACGGTGACCTAATAAAGCATTTGGTATTTTTATGTTGAGTGACGTAATGGTGTATACTAAACCTCTTAAACGCCCTATTTACCTAGGAGTTAAAAAACATCAGTTCCATGATTGGATCAGCTGGCTGCCGGCACACACCCCCTGCTAAATAATCCAGTAAAGACCCTGCTCACTGAAACTCTGTCTTTGCATCTGAGAGGCAAAACAAGCACCTCCATAGTAAAAAACATCAAAGACAGTTAATAAAAAATTAACATCATCATTGTAGGGAGCTAGTTGCATAGATCCGCCAAATCCATTCCCTATATTTTGTCAATCTAGTCAATTAAGTATAAAAGATTTGAATTGAGTATAATTGGACTTGCCCGCCAACCAGATTGTATTAGACTTTAATATAATTTTACAACCTTTGGGTTTGAAGTGTCTGTGTATGCAACTACTCCGAAGCTTCCAGCATTGCGTGGGTCAAACTAACTGCTTTTTAAAATGTCATTTTTATTTGTGAAAGTCGTTGTTCCACTGGTACGTTTGGCAACTCATTTTCAAATTCAATCGACGGTTGCTCACTTGGCGCAGTTCCAGACGACTGGTCTAGATCCAAGATGTCCAAAGCATGAGGTAACTCGGCTATATAGCATCTCCGAGGCACATGTTTTTTAAATACATTAGAATGACGCAGAGCCATCTTGAAAGGGATAGAGACCCTAATAAAATGCCAGCCAGGCATCTGTTTCACTTTTTTCTTCTTATTATCAGTAATTGATCCGTGCATCAAAGCCAGGACGTGAGATCCCTCTACCACTTTACCATCATGTATAATCTGACCAAATGCGTCATAATCCCCATCACCACTACCTAAAAAACGCTTGACTCTCCCCTGTACTTTTTAGGTAAAACTGACACATTTGGTTGGAAACCCATGACGGGCTTTCCTTCCTCTTCTAACGTAGTGTCCACTAGGCCTTCAGTGCTACTAGACTGGCTGGGACCTGGCCTGGGGCTCCACACTAGTGAGGGTCGCAGCTGGTGTTCAGTCACTTTTAAGGTGTCAGCTTCTTACTTCTCGTCCACTTAACAAATAATGTTGCAACATCTGCATATAAATCTTGGACTTCCCATATTCCATGAATGTTTGGTTTCCTCCCTCTGGAGGCATCTAGTCTATTTAGGGATTGAGTGAAGCCGACCTAGGATGGGGGATGGTTCTATTATTTATGACAGTCGCCAAGGGCACCAGTTGCATGCATTTGTACATTTTTTAACTCGGATAATAAACCACTTAGGAGACTGAGGAGGGGGTTCAAAAAAAAGCACCGACGAAACCTCCTTTTTGATTTTTGACTAAATTTGTGTCTTTCTGTTTGGCTGCAGCATTTAGAAGACGGTTTTAAAAGTAGTTTCTTGTATTTTTAATACTTTTTTTCTGTTCTGGTGTTAAAGCTACTCTCTACTTCAACAAGTTTTAAAATGCTAAGCACAATACCTGTCGATATTCTGAGTAATTGAGCAATACACGTGCACTGGGTGGTAGATATGGACTGAAGTAATTCTGGTAGGGAATAAAGTCGATAATGCTATTGGCCATGCTACATAGGCAAGTACACTGTCATCGGTGTTTTAAAAATGTTTGAACAGAACCTTAAATCTTCGGGGTCGATGGGCGTAAGTCTATAAACACAAATTTGTATGCTCTTCTATTAATTCCTTGTAAATTGACACTACATCTTTGTTTATGTCAAGTTGGTTACCTAGAACACGGATTTGGCCCATGTCATGATTGGATTTAACGAGGAAAAAGTCTTGGGTGTTTAGGGAAATTGTCCTTAAAGTTTTGAAGAACAGATTGTGAACCACATTTATTATGGATATGCTTCTGTGGTGGGTGGCCCGAAGAATGACGTTGTTGATGAGGTCGACTCCCAAAGTGTGCAGAATATCATCCAAAATCAAAACTGTGTTACGTGGCAATCTACCGTAAATTTCCCTGTTAAAAGCGGAGTGAAATTGAAGAGGAATCAGACTAGCGGTTTGCAAAATATCAAAAGAGCTTGGACTTCCCCATAACAATGACACATACTCGTAGGGGGTGGGTTGATGATATATTCAGAATTTACCATCGCTCTTGCGATTGCTGTACTCTTCCCCGAAAACATTGGGCCTACCAAAAAAGTAGTTGACAGGATGTAAATGATGAGACTCTGACCTCCCACCTCTTTTATATCCCTCCTGACAATGCCTTAAAAAATAACCAGCATTGGATTAGGTAGTGAAATGCTCAAATTCATACGTTTAGGTTCAAATGTGAATTATACCTTTTTACAACTTACTCAGACACTGTTTTTAATTTTTTTAATGAATTTTACCTCCAGAAGGTAAGACTACGAATAAAAACGAATCTTTGAATTAAACAGGCTGTTTATTCCAGGCTGCGGTGTACAGGTGTGTTAGTTTCAATCAAGGTGAACTTACCACACAAGCTGCCAATATGGGTAATATTTCACAAAATTAACTATAAATGGATCGGCAAGGTTGTATAAACTGTCAATGTGTCTTGCGAACCACCCAGGTAGTAGCCTAGCACTTCAAATGATAAGACTGTCTTGGTGATATCAGTCAAGTTCTCATGGGAAACTTGGTCGTTTTTATACAGGGTGTAACAAAAGGTCGTGTCAAAACTTTGGTTACCAATTCCTTAGGTCAAACTAACAATAGTTGACAAAAAATAGCAAACTGTGGGAGAGCTAACTAATTAGACTGAACAAATTCTTCCAAGGAAAGCCGGGGAACTTTGGGGTTAAGTTAGGGTTAAGAGGCTTAATAAAAAGGCTTACTTTAGGTTGGGAGAAAATAGCCTAACCAAAATTGGGCCTACCAGAGGCCTAACAGCCAAAAATCCCCCTAACTAGTAGACCTAACAGGGGTTGAGGAAGGACCGCGAAATAGCCAGGGTATTAAGGGTAAAAGAAAGTTCTAGAAGGTTCTAGAGGCAGGAACCGGAAATATAATTACAAGGCGTAGATAATGTCCACCTATGTAAGATTAGACACACAAGACTAAGATTGGCCATTGGCCCCAGCAAACATGCAAGTAAACAAGATTTGCGACAATAGTACTATACAGGTAACACAAACGAAGAAGCACTATGAACCACACACAAAAAAAACTACGAAACACTAGAAAAAACAAGCTATGAAATTTATGACCACACACAAGCTAGTTAAAGTTCAATAAGTTATATCCTAAAACAAATAAGTAGTTGTTAATACCACACTTTCAGAATAATAGACGATTTGTTGCAGGATTCATTGCACAACGTTTACTTAACTGAGACTCGTAGTCGAGGCGTTTGGAGGTGCCAAGGGTGACTAAAATGATCACAATAAATATCATGGGCGAGCTATGGCTTTCACTTTTGAAAAATGCATTTCGAGACTATTGCCTCAGGACAAGACGAACAAGAACTATGTAGAAATACTGATGATTTTTATTGGTCTGAGAACTTGCATAAGAAAACAAACGCCGCATCCTGATTATGTAGAATAGTGGCGCCTTCTATGTTAGTTGTACTAACAAACTGCAAACAATGCGTAACAGCACAATGAGCAATTTTTGTCAATGTTTACTTCCATTATTATCAGACATAAACAATTTCTGCATAGACACGAATTGCTTATATGTATTTTTCACGTATTATTTACATGCTATACTTTGTTCCACATTATGTTTTCAGAAAAATGACTATGACATCACGATTTCTTCCACTACGAGTGCAAAAAAATCTGTGAACATCCCATTCGTAAACTCTAACAGTAACTTTGTTGAGCCTATAAGTGTGATATCCACATGTTTTTTGCACTCTTAGTGCAAGGAAACGAGTCGTCATCCAGTCAGTTTTCTGAAAACAAAATGTGGAACAAACTATAGTAGCTGCTGTTAACATGGTAGGACACCACTGTACACGTACAGTACATGCTAAGTTACATTGCAACTTTCCTGTTTACTTTCTGACTGGTGTTCAAGTGGCTCCGCTAAATTTGAGAAGTAAGTCAGGAGGTTATTGGAAAATACACTTCACAGTACCCATTGAAAATCGTGGATATTCTGCGCTTATGCACTTATTTATTGACTCACTAAAAATCCTTGGCGCAACCTGCCCTGTTCTAGTAGGTTACGGCTTACATAGTTTATTACATTGTTGCACTTGTTACATTGTTTATTACATGGATATTTTTACCATGACTTGGGATGGGTTCCTACGAAGAAAATTACTCATCGCAGGGCATTTCCACAATGAGTATTATCAAGAGTTTTTACATTGTAGCTTCGTTTGGTTGATTATAAATATATCATGATATAGAAGGTTTAAGGAAATCTCCGATTTCTGCTTGAAGAATCTGTTGTTAACCATTACTTATAGTCTTTCTTTAGGTGAGTGTAGCACAAAAACGGATGGCAGCCTGTGTAGAATGTAGTAGCATTGCACATGTGAATGTCCTGTACACGATACCCTGTAAGTTCTTACAGGAAGAACACAATTTACAAGATCCTGTAAGATCTTGTAAGATCTTGGTACACGACCCTGTAGGATCCTGCTAGGATCCTGCAGTGTCCTGCAAGATCCTGCAGGCCTAAAGGGTGTTTCACCTGATCTTATGCAAGATCCTGTCGGATCGTGGTGCAGATTTTTCCGAATCGTGCAGGATTCTGCAAGATCTTATCTTCGTGCTAGGTTCTGTAGGATCTTGGTACAGCATCCTGCAGAATCTTGCGGGACCCTGCAGAATTCTACAATATCTTGTACCAACATCTTGCAGGACCCCTGTAAGAATCTTACAAGAACTTAAAAGTTATCCAAGAACTTGTAAGTTCTGCTGACCACACCAATGGATAACGACAATGTTGTGAGTTTCTATAATTGCTGCTTAAACCAATGGATGACAACAATGCACTGATTGCTGCTATTTCCTGCTTTCTACTTCCTTTACTCCTAATTCATTATTTCTGTAACTGAATCAAACAATAAAGAGTTTGCAAAGCAGAGAAACTCTTGCCATCACAAATAGTCTAATATTGAGGAACTGGCATGTTCCCAATAAAATAAACGGGCGAGGCTGCCAAAATTCCCTCAGATCGCACCACCAAAAACGATATAGCCAATTAACATTATCACAGGCAGCCACATTTCACCTGTGCTTCAGTCCAGCTCCACAGGTAAGCCAAAATTCTACATATACCCCTTACAGCCTTCCCAAACCTACTATAGTTATTTATTTTCACATACTTTTTTCCTGTCTATTTAGATCAAACAAAAAGTTGGTTATTGTCTTATACCATTATTTAATATTAGTAATTAAAATGGAGCAACTTGTGAACTTGTAAATGGAATAGTGGTGGGTGTTTCCAAGATAAATAATCTGATAAAAGCGCAAATTCAATCGTATGATGAACACATCCCTATATTGGGAGCTGTTATTATTCTCATGCAAGATTGGCATAAAATCGAAAATTTGATTCCACAATGGTTATCATACTTTGACGGAAACCACGATAAATTGCTATTCATTTCACCGACCCTTATTGTGTAGTGAATACGTAGTGTAGAAATACGTATTGTTTTCAACGCATGCTTTACCATGCATAAAACTATATAAACCACAATTTAGTAAACTGAGTAACGCACACATTATAGTCAATGTGTTCTGTAATATCTGGTTACATGGCGTGCAAGAACCAGACTTTTACTAATACCTGTATATTTGTTTCCCAGTAGATTCAATCAACCTTATTATTATAGATTATTATTGACATTTTATGACAGCTGAACAAACCCTCCGTCTTGGAAACCCGAAAAGTTAGTGCATCTCCAGAATGACATATTTCTTCCGTGTTCATTTCTTTTACTAATACCTGTATATTTGTTTCCCTGTAGATTCAATCAACCTTATTATTATAGTATTATTATTGACATTTTATGACAGCTGAACAAACCCTCCATCCTGGAAACCCGAGATGTTAGTGCATTTCCAGAATGACATATTTCTTCCGTGTTCATTGTTTGAGGGCAAGACCAGGGAACACTTGCGTAAGTGTGCCTGTACCCCTATCACCAACATGCCAATGAGACATGGTATTTGTTTCAGTTCACAAGGACGAAACGAATTAACCCCTCGTTTTTACAGGTGGTTAACAGCCCTCGTGAGACCATGACCAGTAAAGTGCTCTACACAACGGCAACATTTGGTTTTACCAGCTTTACTGGAGATGGACGAACAATGATTAGTTTCGTTATGCTGAAGCGTAAAACTGTCGATCTGTCAATCGATCAATTTAATTTGATCAAAAGCTCAGTCGATCAAATTGCAGAATGGTCGCACATACTCAGAATGCTCAACTGTATTGATTGTTGCCATATACTATTGTGTAATCACAAGTCATAAAAATAGGCTTTGTATTGACAAACAAATATTAATAATACTATAATACGATAACTACAGACTGCCAACTTCATTCTGCTCCCAACCACCATGATGGATGTACCTATTCCGTCCCGTGCTCCCTGTCCAGTTAAAATGGCAAAAATATGAAGCAGTGCACCCTGACAGGAACATACCACACCTAAAGGGCCAAACTCCTGTACACCCATGCTGAAAAAAATCTGTGTTTCATCATCCTAGATTCTCTGACTGCAGAATTTCAACTCAAGTCGTACTTATTCTCAATGATTCAATTTCTACCTGCGTCTCAAGAAACAAGTCAATGTAGACACATTGGTACTTTAAAGACAATCTCTAGCAGTGCTCTATTCGACGTGACATCTTTAAACATAAAAACTGTACATAAGAGCTGTTTGTCTGAAATATACATATAATAAAAAGATGGCATCAAGCCAAAGGCTAAGTTGAAGGCATCCCTCTGAAGTAAAAAAAAACACAGCAACAGCAATAAGAGTTACGAGAGCAACCAGGTCTATCTGACCAGGTCTTAAGAGAGGTTTAAGGACGTGGCAGAAACGACTGAAGTAGGCACGAAGTTCCAGATTAGCCCAACTCCAACTCTACAAAAATGAACACGGCACTGGAACAATGACGAAAAACAAACTAAGGAATTCGCTAACAGCATTCCAGATTCCAGACTCCAGACTGGCACAACTCTACCATTGAGTTGTGCCATTCTGCAATCTGGAATCTGTAATTCTAGCCGTGAATTCTGCCTAAAAATGCTTAGTTTGTGTTTCTTAATCGTTTCGATACCATGTTCTTTTTTGTCGTTTCGTTTCATGGCACTGTTTTCTCCTCACTTTAAAATTGAGTTTCTGATATACAGTTGCTCCATCTCCATCAAACCATACACTGCCCTACCCTATCAGAATTCCTTTGACTTGAACAGTTGATCACCATTCCCTAGTTAGTTCCAGGCAGAACTTAAACTCCTTACGAAGAAAATTAATAATGCAATTCTATAGTACAATGTGGTACAATGGCCTAATTAATTGCGTGGCGTATGACATCCTATGGTTGTTGTTGGTTCTTGATGCGCTCGACGTCATGCTAGGTAATTTTACTAGCAAAGGGCCAACTGCGATACAAGCTGTGTTAGGCGTACATCGAAGATTCCCTTGTCAGGTGGTGGTTTCGCTAAATATTGAGACTTATAATAAGTTGATGTGAGCCCCAAAAACTTTGATTTCACAGGACCTGAACAACATTAGTTAGGTATATCACTATCTATATAACAGCCTATGGTTGTTGTTGGTTCTGTATGCATTCAACAAATTCCTTGGCAATTTGAGAGCAAGATGCAATGCAAGCTGTGTTGGGTGCAAATGGGAGAATCCTTCGGGGAATGGTGGTTTTGAAACTAAGACTCAAAGTTATGGAGAGCTGCTATAAATTAGATTTTACATGACCTGAACATTAGTTATAATTGCTATCTATATGACTAATGCACGTTTCAATTCACTCATTCTTAATGTTAACTAGGGCGTCATCAGTACGCTGTCGACAAAATGAAGCGAAGCAATTGCAAACAACCCGTGTTGCATTCGAGACAGCGTAGTGGCTCATCTTTTCGTTTGCGTCATCACATCTTGTTTCTTTGTCTATTTGCTTTCGTAGTGCGTCACTGGAAGGTGTTGACAGCAGTTGCGATAAGCGGTTTTCCGACTTCCGTTTTTCAGTAGACAAAGCACCCGCAAATTTGACGAATATTGTTGGAAAGCATCAAATTTGGAGCCCAGTCGAGAATTAATGCTGGCAGAAATTTGAGCGCGCATTACATCTGAATTAATGCCTGTTTGAGCAAGAATGTTCCCTATTGTAACAACGGTTAACAATTGTCTGTCCATTGTTGTGGACATTGCCCTCGTCAGGAGGGCAATATCCAGATATGGCCCTCCTTACTATTCTTATCTACCGATATCCGCATCTCGGCCCTCTTGCAATAATACAAGGATGCAGGAACACAACATTGAACGGGGGCTGAGAACTGCTTTGTCTACTTATCACCCAATTTCACGATCTCACTCCTTTAACAATGGAACACGACAATATTGCAACAATGGTTTAGGACTGAGATGCAAAAGGAGGAGTGATATCGGATATCACGCCTGGATATCACGCCTGCTTATGAATTAAAGAACATCACGCTTGCTCCAGATGTTAAAAAGGACGTTACGGTTTCGATTAAAATTAAGAACAGCACCGTGAAGAGCTTGTTTTGCTTAAGCAAGAAAAAATGTTTTCGTTTTGTTATTTATTTTCTCTTGTAGCACGAAAACGTTAGGACATTGAACTGTAAAGGTTATTTACGATTCAGTACCGTGGAAACTCAAAGCTGAATAGCCCCTACAAACAACTTCTATTAAAAAATGTAAGAGAAGTGGTGTGAAGGGGCTGCTCTTCGTTGAGTTTCCGTGGCATGAAAAGTAATGGGGTAGTTCGGAATCGAGTTACAATCAATAAACAAGAGCACATAACCCTTCAAGGAATAACCCTAAGCAAGGAATAACAATGCTGTCAACAATAACATCTTTGTCGCATTGTCGACCTTTCTAAGCAAAAGAATGTCAGCACGATTCATCCTTTGTTGTGTGCGTGCTATACTATTGCTGTCGGACTGAAATCGTGAAATTGGGTGATAAATAGGTTATCAGCCATTTTCCTCGGAGAGATACAACAATGGCTCGGCCCAATCTCACTGCTCGGAAAGGTGGCTGATAATTTATACTGAAAAATCAAACTTAGTTCTCAGCACTCGATTACAATGCAATGATGCAGGACACAACAATGAAAAACAATTGTTCTCTGCACCGGTTCTCTGCAACTAGTTCTCAGCACTCGATTATTTTTTAAACTAAACCCGTGTGACACTTCCCATTGTGTAAATTTAATTTTATTTATAAAAGATAAGTTGTTTTTCACCATAATAAATACTGAAAACGGGCAATATCGGTAACATTTCAAGCATTAAAATTCATTACAATATGACATCCATTGTGAAAATTTAAAGTTGCTCCTTTAACACTTTCTTTAAAATCTGTAGTTTCGGCGGTACATTTTCGTTTACTAGTGGAGATGGTTAGTTTCCATGTAAAATGTCGATGCATCGACAAAGGCGCCCGGAGACAGCAAACCAACAAAAAGGGTGGGGGGGAGGGACTTTTTCTGAAGACCTTCTTTTTGGGACGTGCCTTATTTTGGCCTAATCAGTGTTACGGAACATCGTAAAAGCGTTTGTTTAAACGCTTATGGATTTTCGTTATGATTCTGTCAACCAAAAGGGCAAGAAGGCAAAGAAAAGGGGCGAGGGTGGAGGGGGTGGATTCAACCCCAATAGCCCCCACTTCATCTCCAACATTATATTACGTGATTTCTTTCGAAATATCTCCATCAATCAATCGACAAATCAAACAAATCCTCGAATACCAAATCCGAAGACATAATAGATCACTATACGCAACAGTAAACGTTTTTTTCCCCTTCCGCCTTGCATTGTTGGACTACTCCGTGCACTACATCATTATTGGAGTCGCGTGCTTCTTCATTGTCGGGCAGAGATGGGGACATCGGCAGATAAATAGGTTATCGCCTGCTTCCCTCGTGCAAAGAACTAATAATTGGTCGGGCCTGCGGCCTTCGACATTGTTATACTTTGTTCCACATTATGTTTTCAGAAAACTGACTGTATGACGCCACGTTTTCTTCCACTATGAGTGCAAAAAATCCATAAACATCCCATTCGTAAACTCTAACAGTAACTATGTTGAGTCCACAAGTATAATATTCACAGCTTTTTGCACTCTTATTAGCCAAGTTAATCGCACGGAATAATACTTTGGACGTTAAATGAAAACTTGAAAATTGCTACCGCTAGTAGCAATCTTCTAGTTTTCATTTAACTTTCGAACTATTAGTCGGTGCGATTAACTTGGCTAGTGCGATTAACCTTGGTGGCCTTTTCCTGGTGGAATGATATCGCAGCCATCAGAGGCCGTTCCTATTGGAAACTTGGCTGCTTCTCTTATACCACTTTTGGTTTATGGGTAGATAATGTCTTGCTAAGTAGCTAGTAGTAATATTTACCCCATGTTAAATGTCGTAGACTTATTGCTTACGGCAAGCGAAAAATTCGGAAGCCCTGCACAGCTGAAAGTTTACACATCAATGCATGGTGATTTGAACATTGTACTATTGTTGGTTTGGGGCTTGTAGGGGTCAGGACAAATGCGTTGGAGGGTTTTGGAAATTCGCAACCAAATAATTTAAATTTTGTTTCTTTTTCAATTCGCAACCAAAGATTTCAAGCAACAATGGCTTGGGCGATCAGCCAGAGTCCTTAGATTTATTGCAAAAGCCAGGACGAACTAAAAGCTGAACTGCAACGAAGGAAAAAATGATCAGTCATTTACGTTGCCGTGGAGTGCATAACAATAACGGCACTCACGTTATGTGATGGTTATACTACAATACGAACATCCACGAGCCAACGGGGTTTATGTTAATGACCAAAAAAAATAGTGTTTTGCGGACTGATGTTCCAGTAACGGTGAACTTCAGGAATTTTTGCATGACAAAATGTGAACGAAGAAAGCAAAAACATACAAAAATTTCAATTTGGCTGATGTAAAGGCGAATTATTTTTTCTTTAGGAATAGACATAAAATGCCTAAAGAAAAAAAACACACATGTTAGACACATGTAACATGTAGCTCCGTTTAAGTATTGTTGCTATGGCTAATCTATGAATATGGCTAATCTAAGTCATAGATTAGCCATAGTCCCATGTTACACACTGTACCTCCACAACAATTAAATTAAAAGACTGAAGTTATATTATAATTTTACAATTTTACTAATATATATTTTGCAACAATAACTATATCTCTAGTTCTATATCCCTCAACCTTTGCATACAATGTCTGCGTACAATTTAAAACACAACCATATTTCACAATATAGAAGTCCAGTTCCTAACCACCACCTCCTCCTCTCCAAAAAAAACAGTAACCGACTGGTCCCTTAACTCACCAGTATGGCTTGCCAAAACTTGGCAAAATTTGCATGACGTCATTTGTGTATGGCCTCCATCATTACTAAGCATGCAAAAATAATAGTGGTGCCTTCCAGTAGGATGTAAATAGAATACTGGACTGGCCACTGATTAGATTAGAGCCGCAAATCGCGAGAGACCGTAACTCATCCTAATCTATTTCAATCACGCTATTCTACCTGACACAGGACTGGAAAAAATCAACGTAAATCCTGTCCTAGGGCTATTCCAGCGAATGTTTATGGTGTGCTTAACAGTTTGACATGTAGCACCAGATTTTACAATGCATCGTAATCTACATGTACTTTAGGCCACCAAACCTTTTATCTAGCCAATGCTTTAATACGCACGATTCCCAAATGCCCAATGTGATGCTCTTAAAATTTGTTCATGTTGCGCAGTTGGAACAATACCTCGTAACCCCCAAAATGTGTTGTTATCGAGGTTGTTATCGATGGAGGTTTCGTTTTTCCTCTGAAGGTCAGGTCTAAGTTCGTTGCTTTCAATTGTACTAGGCCATCCTGTTTGTGTGTATCAAAATCAAGTTTTTTATACACACAAGCAAGATGACAGGATCTTTTGTCCCAACATTTTCCCTTAAGGTTAGCTTTTCTACCTGACTACATAAAACTAGCAGCAAAATTATTTGTTTGTGTTTGGTTTGCATTACTGTTAGTTTACTTCACTGTTGCAGTATCAGGTTTACTAGGCAGCTCATACTCCCCGAGTAGACGTGAAGGAATATCCACATAAGGTTTGTTTTGTCCGGGATGTGCTACAAATCATAAATAAATACAGATGCAAACCTATTAAAGTTGCCTTTTGGACTTAAATGTCAGACTATCTGAGCGGGAATTGAACCCATGACCTTTGAAACCAAAGGCAGAAGTCCTACCACTCAGCCGTACAGGTACCCCGTCAGTCTGTAAGACCTTTAAGTCCAAAAGGCAATGTAAATAGGTTTGCATCTGTATTTATTTATAACTTTTCGAGCCATTTGGCTTTCCATCCTATTAATAACTACAAATCATAAGTGCAGGCATTCAATAATAAAGCCCAGCATTGTACGAGTGATGTCGCCATTACAAGAATGCCTACCTTATTGCAAAGCTTCTAGTCTGGAGAGTAAATTTCTTCCCCTACAAATACTGGTGGATTCTTTTGATCTCGAACATGATCGCGAGTGGCTCTATATCGAATTGGGATTATGCCATTTCTGCTTTTGATAAACACCAAGAGCCAAATGCAATCGGTTGGTCCTCACTTGATGGCAGTGCATACAACAAAACCGTGCCGACCTCCCCCCCCCCCCCCAGGGGATGTGTCGCAGGCCAGTTTCAAAGGCAACTTAGGGTTATAAAGAATAAAAACATTTGACTCCAAAAATGCTGCTTTCGCTTGCTAATCGCGGTGGAACATTCTTTAGTCTACAACCAAGGTGTTTTTGGCCGAAACGGAGTATTACAGGAAAAAAATGCCCACCGCACTGTACGTTCAGGCAACACTTAGCGAAAACTGGGAAACAACCACGGGCAAAACAAAACCCCAGGCGAAGCCGGGTACGACTGCTAGTAATTGTTATATTACTCAATTCTAAACAATCATTACAAAACGGTCTTTAAATAAATCAACTTAGTATAGACTGTGATATAGTAATCTATAAATTCTAACATTGAGGTAGACTCAATTACTACAAATTGTAAGCTTGCAAATAATTGAAATTTGATCTGAATATATGCGGATTTCATCGGAATTTTACACAGCTTTTAAATAGTAAGCTTATCAATAGTAACAAACATTACGGTAACCATTTACCTGAAGCACAACCGGGTTGGTAACTCACTCTACCCCTTAAACAAACTGAGCTTTTCATGAATGAAGTAAGAACACAGTCATGAACCATACGAGTTGATAGAAATCAAGTGGATCCAGTCCAGGAGCTGCTCTGGACATCATTTATCAAACTCGGCAATAGCCGATTATACATATGATTGAAGTCTTGGCTCCAGCAAAACGAAAACAATTACAGTAAATATCTCTATTCGTATTCAATATTTTTCGACCAAACTTGGCCAGATAGTAAATCATAAAAAAAAGACTTAAAAGTGCACAAAATACAGTAAAAACACAACGTTTTGGGGATTGCTTCACCCCGTTATCAAGTGCAAAGAATAAAAAATACAGCACACGTATTATGCCATGTCAACCCAACACAAACACACAAATAAATTTCAAATTTAAAAACCAACATTTAAAACGAAACCTAAGCTGAGCAGATCAGGTTACGATACAGGTAAGAGTTGGCCTCTGCCCTGCGAGTGCAGGTTCAGTGAGCAGCATTGGCATTTCACTTCGTTTTATATGCTGATGGGTCTGGATTATTTCATGGGTTTAAGTTAGGGGGGAAAGGTGGGGGAAGACAGTTTGTTTTATACTGTGAAATTCCTAAATCGTGCAAGAGTGGTACATATTCTTTTTTATTTATATTTTCTGGCACTATGTGGTTATGGACAGGTGGTTGATGTGATAAAATCACTAAAGTTTCTAAATTAATTCGAGAACGGTTGTTATTTGTCTGTAAAAAGAATGGTTGAATTTTCCAGATATGGAGTGTTCCCTGTTTTTAGCCGGTTAGGAGACATGCCTGAGCTCGTGACTTCCGTATATTCTACCCGACATCTGAGTGGATGAGCTGACTCCAAGGTAGGGTAAAGAATCTCCCCAAAATCCAGGTTACATTAAATGCGGACTGTTAACTTTGCTGTAAGTTGACAACTTTCAGTACGCTTTTTTCGTCGATTTGGTTTAGTGGCAACACTATGTACGATATTCGTTCTACGTTCATGACTGTGGTAATAAACTATTTGTGCCATCGTCTGGATTTTTGTACATAGACTGTGCATGGCGTTAAATAAAAGCAAAAGCAAATTTTGACACCCAGTATTAAAATTTGTTATCTTATTTTTCCAGCTCACCATTATTTTGTTTTTCATTGTTGCTGACAGTTTACTTTTGGGCGTCCAAGCATCGTTCCACGCAATTACTGCTCTGTACTTTTAAATATTTCAATTTGGGTCACGGAGCCAACATTTCCGAAAAATAAGGAAGTCATTTAATTACGTCAACAGCTCAATTTTGTGGTCTCAAAATTGATGTTTTAGTGTCATTTTGTTTTAATATGCAAGATTTAAGCAGCTTCCAGGGTTGTTGCATTTTGGTATAATCAACAACGAACCAACTATTGCATGGCGAATCGCGTGGGCCGGAATTACTTACATTTCACAGGTGCATGTGTTTCAATCGTTGCTGTCGATCTAAGGTCCGTAAGGTGAGGTATTATCATAGAATATCTTTGATCTTTTTTCCATTCTTCGCCTCGTGACGTGGAAACTTTGGATAAACTAAAATAATTCTGTGAAGTTTTCCTCTTAGAGTTTAGCAAATCTTTTTAGCTAACTTTATTTAGAATTATGTTCACAGATGGAACTCAGTGTAGCGGGAAAAATAGTTTTTTTTACAGTAGTCTCATAACGATAGTGACTGAGGCCAGCTACCGTTGTTAAATCCTTTGTTATTAGATGCTGACAAACCAGTTGTGTGGAATACTTTGGAATCACAGACATTGGAATGTGTATAGAAGGCATGGAGGAGACCAATTCTGTAATTGCAACTGACTAGGGCCGGGAGTAGGCCAATCTTCATGCACTCTCATCAACGTCAGACGTTGAATGACAGCACATGCGATCGAAAACATCCTTCTAACGACTTTTCTTTTTGTATAGTGATTCACAATATGATGAGCATGCTTCTGTGAGATGCGGATTCGTGATGGTAGAAATTTTTGAGAACTTAGATGAAACTGGATGTTACACTCGTGACTAAATACATTATGATCTTGCTCATCAACTTGCTCATGTCGGCTGTTCTTCTTTGCCTTATCTTTTCCTATCTGGCTTGATTCAGAATATATACTAATAACATTCATTGGCATTGGAGGCATGCTTTTCCCTTGATGTCAATGGTAAAACTGGTCGTGCCTTCGTTTATGATTGTGAGGGAAAGTCACTCAAAATGAATCTTGCTTCGTTTGACACATTCCTTTACAGCACCACTTGGAATAGTCAGCACATTTCCATACAGTTTTAAAACAATCACATTCTTTTACGTAACAACAACCGTCATGCATAAGCTGTAAATTCCCTGACGTGATGAATACCAGGGAATTTACATCGCATTCATCTCTCGTTGATGGTTGCGACACCATGCGGTTAAATTTGGAACGGCTGATCATAACTATTTTTTCGGATAACACACGTTAAGAATACGCTCTATAGGTTTTAACCTAATAGATAGATGCTGAAAAATACCACTCTGGTAACGATTAGTCCAGATATGCGGCACCTCCGCTTGCAACAGCGTTCCACGAGTATGAAGCGGTGGAGTCAATGGCTACAGTAAGCCAAAGCCAACTACGGCAGAAATCGCATGTTTCGCCTCCCGACTCAATGCAGTTCACGCAAGTGCGGAAAACTGATGCCTTTTAGTGCTGCTCTGATAAAATAAGATTTTAGTGATGTTGAATCAACTGTCCTGAATCTGAGAAATGAAACCGACATATTTCAGAATTATTTTGTGAGCGAAGAGAAGAGTAAGTTCCAAGATGCCCTCTGACTGACACGAATCCCACAAGACATAAAAACAAGCAAACTTTTCATTTTCAGTCCTTGTATACGGACCTTGTTCACAAAAAAATAACACTAAATGTAGAGCTGCAGCAGTGAGTTGCTGCATTTAGTGTTATTTTTTTGTGAACAATGTCCGTAAATGAGGACTGAAAATGAAAATTTGCTTGTTTTTGTACGTCTTGTGGAATTCGTGCCAGTCAGACGGCATCTTGGAACCATAACCGACATCTTCTCTCGTCAGACCTTGTGACGAGAGATGCAGTATCTTCCTAAACGATGGAACAGAGCGAACAAAACACACCACTGTTAGAGACAGTTTGGCTCCAAACTTGACGCCGTGCGTGCGCAGTGGTGTTGCGTCAGCCGTTTAGTACCTTCTGAAACTGCAATTACAGCTCAGCAAAATCAACAAGCTCAACAGAGCACTCGTTACATCATAGCTTTAACATGACCAGAAATGGCTAATTGATTGGACCAGGCTAATGGATGTGACCAGGCGCGAGCAATGGCAAATTACAAACCATCTCCGGGAGATGGTTGTGGGTGATTGCAAGTGGTGGAGTTTTGAGCATGCGCGAGGTAACAGTTTTGCCGGAAACAGACTCATCGCTGAAGATGGTTGACATGAGCAAGCCAAATCAACACGGCTGTAATAGGAAATGAGCTGAACTGTCACCAACAGTGGTGCATTTGGTTCGTTCTGTTCGGTGCTTTAGGAAGGTACTGATGGTATATGAAGCGATAGTTACAACGTCAATAGTCGTATGTACATGTGTATAGATTTATTTGTCCTGTGAATACATACTGTAGCGACATTTTCAGATGACCGTTTCTGAAATGTAACTGACCTTGTTTGGTGGATCTTTTCAAACTTGGCTGGTAGTAGGCGCGGATATGGTCTAAGTTGCTAAGCTACTGTGGTTATGAGCACACGAATGCAATACCGGGTAACAAATGATGAAAAACGGGAAGTTTTAGTGCAAACCTGCCCCTCCTTTCCCATTGGTACAAATATATGAGGTAACAGTTTGCATTTGAACAGACTTCTTTGTTGTAGCTCGATCATCTCCTGATTGGTCTATAAATTTGCAGGGGAAAACTAGGCTGTGCATCATATCTAAACTTGAACAGAGAAAACTATACACACACAAAAAATTAGGGTGAAAATGTTCACAATAAACAAGTAAGTTATTTATTTATTATTTTTTTAAAGCCCAGATGATAACGTATTGACTTATCAACTAAAATTTTTTTAAAGCCCAGATGATAACGTATTGACTTATCAACTAAAAGAACTAAATCAACTAATTTATTTATTAACCCTCATGAGATATCAATGAGGTTCCCACAGCCACAAGGTGTACACAGAGTTCTCACGACGTATGCACAGTGTTCCCACAGGGTTCCAAATTGGTATAAAAATCAATGAAAAGATCTCGTAGTATGTCAATCTACGTTACATTACATTATTATCAGATATTGGTAAACGTTGGAACCAAGTCCCAAAGTTCTTAGTGGTGAAGGGTGAGAGGTGAGATGTCATGCAACTCGACCCGTTTGTGGTGCACAAGATCTGAAAGGGATCTGTGAATTGGATCCAAAGTATGTTGTAGAATAGTGACCGGAAGCAGAGCGTGGGAAGGCGATCCAGGGACCTCTTCGACGGTCTGAGCTGACCCTGACCACTCTCACTCCTGGGCTATTTCCACTTCTGTTAATGAGGCCGTTGCTGGATGGTCCTCATCATTATGACAAGGGACACGCTGTTCAGTTGATACCACTTGGTCTACTTCAGCTTGAGTGGCCACTTGAGCATTTGGGGATTCTGAGTGAAGGCTGTCAGTTCCCAGTTCTTCTCTAAAGCTTTACATGTAAATTAAGCTTTCCAGGTCTTACAATTTTCGGTTCCCTGAAGAGTCAATTCCTTTGTAATAATTTTTAGTCTTGGGTCCTCTAGGAGGTCTGGGCTGCGGAGGATAGCGTTGGTACTACCACAGGTCTATCATGTTGCCTGGGGTGAGGTAGTATAAATATTTCTCGTTTATTAGGGTCTCATACGTTTTTTTGCCATGTTACTTCTTGGATTGTCCCCTGGTGCTTGGGAAAACTGGATCGGGAAGGTGATGAAGTGATGAGCAGTAGTAGCCTGATCTGCTACCACATGTAAAATAGTGGCCAGAAGCAGAGCGTGGGAAGGTGATCCAGAGGACCCCTTCGAGGGCTTGTGCCAGCCCTCTCCCCACTCTCTACCAGGCTATATATGAGGTTTCCAGATCTTATTATTTACTGCTGCTCTCTATCACCTCAGTAAATCTCTTTGCATATCTAACAGAGGTAACAGTCGTAAAGAAAGAAAATTGTAAAACTTGAGAAATAAAGAAATAAAACGTGGGTTCACTGGTCTTAACGTCAATTATTCTTAGTTGGGGTCAAAATGTTGTTGCTCTCAGCACATAGGCTTAGCTTGGCACTGCTCCCTCTTAACTTCCTTCCAGCTTTCTAACTCTAACTCCATTTGTCTCACAGTCTGGAGGGTTATTCCCTCAATCTTTAATGGCAGTATTGCGGTTTAACATTAACATATACGAACCTATGATGCAGAAGACATACTCTCTGCAGTCGAGATTGATCATTGAGGCTAATCACGGAGGCTGAAGTCAATTCCAAAACAGCTAACCCTAATCAAAATGGCGTTTGCAGCAGCCATTTTGTCTTTGGGGCAAAACAGAAAAAAAAGACATCCATACTCAGAAATTGTCTAAGTCTAAAAAAAAAATCAATAAAAAAATGTCTGGTAAAGAACCAGAGAGGGCGCCAGCCATTACCGAGAGCTGTACTGAGGGAAACAACAATACAAAGAATGATTGCATTGTAAGCAGAACAAACAATGAAACAATGGTTTTGGGATGGTAAGTGTTAACAATTACAACAACAAGGCGTCGTTCTTATGATTACGTTTACAATGGCCTTATGGCACCAAGCTTGCTTGTTGACTTACGACTATCCGGCCGAGGTCTTGCGTGAAGCTCGATAACCTAAATACACAACTTCTATGCGGCCTATAAATTAATAACAACAATATCTAACACCAGCCAGACCGAAAAAAATAAAACGGGTAGCATTATAAAAGAGAGAAAAATAAACTTCCTAGCAGAAGAAACAGTTGTGGCTATTAAATGCACTACCTGCTATATTTCTCCTCCCACCTGACTGCACGTTTTTTAAATTTTTTTTATTTTTTATTTTATTGCTCTTAGGAGGAGGAGCATTAGAAAATATAGGTACGTCGATTTCGCATTGGACAAGTCATGCACAAGACCGGCATCAAAATATTTGTAAAAGGGGAGAAAAAGATACATTTCAGGGCAACTAGCACCCTTCACCCTTTGCGGTGGACTAAAAGGATAAATATGCACACAACGCGCATAAATGAGGTTTTATACTAGCTGAACACTCAGTTTAAAGAAAAAAAGGACATGAGCTGACAAATAAACAAATTAGTAATATAAATTCCCTCTAATGTATGGGGGAAAAGAAAGCAGTTAGCCACAGTAGGATACAATTATTGTTTTTTAGTAAGTTTATAAGTATAATGAAAGTGTGGTACGAACAGGAAACACCTGTAGTTCCTGAGTACCAGGTTTTTTTTGGAGGGGGGGGAGTGTGGAAGATTTGGTGGGGGGTAGATGTTGGCTCTTACGAGGACCCCTGGAATTCCTGACTTAGTTGGTGCAGTCTTCTGGAGGACTGTATTGCAGGCCTTGTTCAGAGAGAAAGTGATCCAGACGATATTATCGACTAGCCTCATAAGGACGTCTGCCACTAGTTGAGTACTGGGAATGAAACGAAGTAGGATCAATTCTTTATCTATGAGGTCATGCATGTACCAAACTCGTCTCATGCAGTGGCAGGAGCGTGTACTTTCGCTAAGACTGCGGATCAAATCAATGCCTGCTTTGCCGTCAGAGATAGTATTGGTGGTGTTTACGTCCTGAGGCAATCCCACTTCTTTTAGCATCGCACTCATCCAAGCCATGTCATTTCCACACTCCATTATAGCTAGGATCTCAGATTCACACGAGTTGAAAGCAGTCATCTGTTGCTTCTGGGTCTTCCATGTTATTACGCTTCCACCAAGTCAGACCACTTGTCCGGGGAAGCCTCTACAATCTTTCATGACTGACCATGTAGAATCTGGAAAACCTTCCAGTGGAGTCTTGTTGTTGTAAGGATAGAACAGTTTGTAATAGAGTGACCCTTTGGGGTACTTCATGACATGTTTGGCATATCTTCAGTTGCACTCTTTTGGTGAAACATCGTATTGAGACAGATCAATGATTGTATGGCTGATGTCCAAGCGGGTACCAGATACTAAACACAGCAATGACCCGATAGTGAATTGGTATCTCAAACGATCAAAGTCTGGGGATTCCTCACAGTTGTTGATGTTGATGGAGATCAATGATGGCGTGGCTACTGGTGTGGAATCTTCCATCTGGAACACAATCTGCAAAATTTTATTGATATACACAGCCTAAGAGACATACAATCCATCCGATTTTGGTTCTGTGAGCAGGCCTAGGTAAAGGACATTCACGGTCTCGACCATAGTGAAATGTTTGCCAAAGTCTTTCATATCTAGGTGGATCAAAATGTTCGCGCGCTGAAAAGCATGTCATCCACGTGAATAGACATTAAAATTAGGTTGTTTTCAACGCATCTTATAAGCAAACAGGGTTCCAAATGATTTTTTTTTCAAAGTTACACTTTAGCATCACCCCGTTCGCTTCCAAAAAACTATCTATCAGCCTGATTGTTTCAAGCCATGGAGTGATTTTATTGATTTGTATATTTTGCCTCTCTTGATCAAAGGGAGGAACATAAAAATATAATTTAAGGACGGAAAAAGCCCAAGGTCAACAAGAGTTAAATAAATACAGATGCAAACCTATTTACGTTGCGTTGTTTGACTTATATGTCAGACTGCCTGAGCAGGGAATAGAACCCACGACCTTTAAAACCAAAGGCCAAGGTCCTACCGCTGAGCCATACTGACACAGCCTGTCAGTCAGGCAGTCTGACATATAAGTCAAAAAACGCAACGTAAATCGGTTTGCATCTGTATTTATTTAAAACATAATTTGACCGATTCAGCCGTAAAGATATGTGGCCCGGACACCTGCTGTCCAGAACTGGTAGTCACGCATGATAGTGATAGCAAACATCAGTCGCAAGGTGCAAGTCATTATCACTGGCTATGAGATTTCTCCAAAATTAAGCTGCAGCCTTGCTGAATGGCCGCAAGCCACAAATCATGCTTTAAACTTTTGGAGT
Organism: Lithobius niger; assembly: GCA_023313725.1. Lineage (NCBI taxonomy): Eukaryota > Metazoa > Arthropoda > Chilopoda > Lithobiomorpha > Lithobiidae > Lithobius > Lithobius niger. Next base: position 28,641 of record JAHWFP010034691.1, on the reverse strand, counting down.
ACTACTTCTTTAGCTTAATTTTTGAGAATATCTGTTTAGAGTTCATGACTCGGCTCTTTGGTAGCTGGTCGACTACTCACCATAGGCCCATAACTACCAATGAATTGATTTCACACCTCATGCCATTATTCCATTTCCGGCCTCCACACCCTCTTGACATTGCTGGTACGTAGTCATTTGTGGCTTGCGGTAATTCAGCAAGGCTGAGCTTGATTTTGGATAAATCTCATCGCCAGTGATAAGGACTAGCACCTTGTGACTGATGTTTGCAATCACTATCTTGTGTGGCTACCGGTTCCGGACAGCAAGTGTCTGGGCCTCATATCTTTACGGCTGAATCGATCAAATTATGATTTTATGCCCCCCCCCCACTCAAGGCTACATTCAGGGGCACCCCGAATGTGGGGGGGGAGGGGAGAGAAAAATATGCAAATCAATAACATCACTCGACGGCTTGATATAATCAGGATGTAGATAGTTTTTTTTTGGAAATGAACGGGGTGATGCTAAAGTGTAACTTTGAAAAAAGTCATTTGGAACCCTGTCTGTTTATAAGATGCGTCGACAATGACATAATGACAATGACGTAGATGACGTGCTTTACAGTGCCCCACCATTTTGATCCACCTAGATATGAAAGACTTTGGCAAACATTTTACTCTGGTTGAGACATAATGACAGTTGAGCCAATCAAAGAGAAATGGCATATCAGCCCCTGTTGAAAATGAACTGCGGAAAAATTGCAGAAAAAAAGTGCCGTGAAAGTGTAGTAAACTGCCCACCCCAAAAAACTAGTTTGTGTTGCAATAAAACTTCAGTTTAACACTGCAGTTACTGCAGCAGGAACTAACATAAAAAAATTTCATAATATAAATTTCTACCATCATTCGAACGTTAAATTTAGTATCTGAGAAGTTTATGCAGTTATGAAGGTTTCTGTTCTACAAGTTCTATTCTTAACCTATACACATACGCTGCCTATAATATGCTCTTATGCTACTTACAGCGATGTATGTTGTCATTCAGCCTTACATACCTAGCCAATTACTAAGCGTTAATGTGTATGGTTTTAAGATTTGTATTTAGACCAGTCCCTAACTATAGATCCCGTTCCTTTTTTAGGTGGGAATGGTTTTTATTGTTCGAAACCAACAATGGCATGTAAACAAAGATATGTAGTCTGGGGAAAACTTTTCCTGGTGGTTTTTGGCCGCCATCTTGAAAATGGCTGATTAAGCTGTACACGGCATAGAATTAGAAGTCCAGGCATAAACAACTGTCGGAAAAAATAGTGTACACACCAAAAAATAAACAGAAGACTCCAAAAACCACAGAAGAATCAATAAAACAATATTAATCCAGTCCTGTGGTATACTCTTGAAGAAATTTTAGTTCTGATTTGTCTAACCAATTGTAGGGTTTTTAGTACTTATGAAAGAACCAAAAAAACTTGGGTAGACTTTACCACAGTCTGCATGAGATTCTACAGACGCCATTTTACAAAATGGCTGCAGTCAGTCTTCCTTTTTCCTTATTTCAGCTGTTAGAGCACTTACACTGTCTTCCTTGAAGTGACTAAATATATGTTTTTTTAGGTCAAGGAATCTGAACGTAAGGTTCTCATGATCCTAGGACTGATGCATTTACCAAATCAATAGCAGTAACATTTTTTTTTCATGTTACAGCAAACAAAACAATGTTTACATTGTAAAATAAAAACCTCAAGAACAGCTTGACATGGAAACTCTTTTGGCGTGTTTTACATGTCCATAATTGACTGCACATTATCCATTCTTTTTATTTCTTTCATTTTCAAGTTTAAATTTCCCAGCTATTTTTGAAAAACAATAACTGTGGTGCTGGTCTGACATTCACTCTATGGATACAGAACTTTTGAGAATGATGACGATGATGATGATGATGATGATGATCAATGATGATGGTAGTGGTGGTGATGGTGATGCTGGTGATGATGATGGTTGTGATGCCAATGGTGATGGTGACAATGGTGATGATGATGGCAGTGGTGATCATGATGATGGTGATGATGATGACGTTGGTGGTGATGATG